>JAVSBS010007010.1:35362-46679 GCA_033124195.1 Coracias cyanogaster | reverse complement strand
TTCCAGTATCTGACTACTCTTTCTGTGAAAAATTTTTTCCTAATGTCCAGTCTAAACCTACCCTGTTGCAGCTTGAATCTATTCCCTCATTCTATCACTAATTACCTGTGAGAAGAGACCAGCACCAACCTCTCTACAATGTCCTTTTAGGTAGTTGTAGAGAGTGATGAGGTCTCCCCTTAGCCTCCTCTTCCTCAAACTAAACAGTCCAGCTCCTTCAATCGCTGTTCATATGGTTTATTCTCCAGGCCCTTCACCAGCTTCATTGCCCTTCTCTGCATTTGCTCCAGCACCTCGATATCTCTCTTGTATAGAGGTGCCCCAAACTGGACAAAATACTGAAGGTGTGGCCTCACCAGTGCTGAGTACAGGGGCACAATCACCTCCCTACTTCTGCTGGTCACCCTATTTCTAATACAAGTCAGGATGCCATTGGCTTTCTTGGCCATCTGGGCACACTGCTGGCTCATGTTCAGCCACTTGTCAATTAGAACGCCCAGGTCCTTTTCTGCCAGACAGCTTTCCAGCCACACTTCCCCCAGCCTGTAGTGTTGCATGGGGTTGTTGTGGCCCAAGTGCAGCACCTGGCACTTGGCCTTGTTGAAGGTCATACCGTTAACATTTGCCCATCGATCCAATCTATCCAAGTCTCTCTATTGAGTTTCCCTATCCTCATGCAGATCAACACTCCTGCTTAACTTGGTGTCATCTGTGAACTTACTGATGATACGCTCTATGTCCTTACTGAGATCATCAATAAAGATGTTAAACAGAAATGGTCCCAACACTGAGCCCTGAGGAACACCACTTGTGACTGGCCACCAGCTGGATTTAACTCTATTGACCACCACTCTTTGGGCCCGTCTGTCCAGCCTGTGCTTGATCCAGCAGATTGTATCCTCATCCAGGCCATGAGCAGCCAGTTTTTCCATGACAATTCTATGGGGAACAGTGTCAAGTGCTTTTCGAAAGTCTAGGTAGACAATGTCCACAGCCTTTCCCTCATCCACTAGTTGGGTCATAGAAGGAGAAAAGGTTCGTCAGGCAGGACCTGCCTTTCACAAACCCGTGCTGACTAGGCCTGATCACCTGGTTGTCCTTTATATGGCTTGTAATGGCAGTCAAGATGATCTGCTCCACGACCTTCCCTGGTACCAAGGTCAGACTGACAGGTCTATAGTTTCCCAGATTCTCCTTTCTGCCTTTCTTGTAGATGGGTGCCACAATTGCTACCCTCCAGTCCATTCGGCCCTTCCCAGTTAGCCATGACCTCTGGTAGATAATGGAAAGTGGCTTGGTGAGCATGTCTGCCAACTCTTCTTTGTTTCAGTAATATTAAGGAAATTGGGGCCATATTTAGCTTTTTAAAGAACAGATTTGAAAATATATGTTTATTGTGGAGTAAGAATACTTGTTCTCCTGAAGTCACAAACCTACAAATAGAGCATTTTATTCCCATGTCCCAAGCAGTCTGTGAAGGGCAATTTATGAGTAAAATTCATAAACTTTTTTCATAGTTCAGATTGTTGAGCTCTGGGCCACTTTTACTACTTTTGTTAAAGCAGTTGATTGCACTTTAGATTTGTAAAGCCAGTCTGGATTTCCTGCTTATCTGTTCAGTGCAACTGCCTTTAATGATCCAGCATGATTACAATGCAGTAATACTGGATTACGAGCCATCTAGTTTTGATACTGGAGAAAGATTCAGTTACTGTGACTGTTTCACCCATCCATTATAAACCTTGACTGGGCTTTTCCACACTGTCTTTCGTGAGAAATTGAACTCCTCAGTGAAGGCTTCTTCATGCTCTTGCAAGTTTCAGGATATTTAGTTCCACAGGTTTCATCTGAGTATTTAAGTAGCAGTATACACCAGTGCATACTCAAATATACTTCTCTGGAATGATTTTTTTTTCTGCTTTATTTTTATTACAGTAATACTTTCCAACTGGTGAAACTTACGTGGTCTGGGTCTGATTTAGCCAAATGACAAACAAACACATTAAGTGAATGCTTCTCCATTCAGAAGTCTCGTAGCTTAGTTTTACCAAATTATGTATCTGAACTATTCAATTTTTAGTACTGTGACTAACATTAGAATTTACAAATTATTTGTAAAACAGACAAAAGTGGCTGAACAAAATATAATTATGGTCTTTAAACATAAGAATCTCAGTCAGGATCCGCTATTCTAGCATTAAACTGCAATGCAAATACGGACCTCAATTTGCAGAAAGTTTGTATTGGGGAAAAATGTAGAGGCAAGGGCTTGGCTGAGCTCCACTCTATTATGTTATGCCCCTACATTTCCGAGGTGGGCAGGAAAGCATGATTGGGAAACTCAATTCCAAGGTAATGTGTTCAGTCAAGTGAATTAAGTTATTCCAACACATTTTTACAATGTACATATGTAGTATGTTTTGTATGTTCAGGTCACACCTCTTATTTTCTGTGTACTATTGGGGTACTCATGTAGCCAATAGGGTAGTTCCTCCATAGCTCTGTTAGCTACTCTTGCATTATGCTGATTCGGCCCATATATCATATCTGCATGCATTGTATCTTCACGTTTCTTTAGTTCATCATAACTGAAGTATATTATTTTCAGTAATTCACTGTCTTTGGGCTTCTCCTCAGAGGTCTGTTTAACAGAGTCCATCCACCTGGCAAAAGTTCCATGGTAGAATGACCATAACTTTTCATTGACTGCACACTTTTTTCTCTGTCAGGCTGGTAATCACTTTCACCTTTTCCAGCAGAGCATCCACTTTTTCTCTTTACCATCCAGCAGAGCATCATTATCAAAATCCACTTTATTCTTTCAGCAGAGCCATCATTATCAAAGTCCACTTTATTGCCAAGGTTTACTAAGGTTTCTTCATCTTCATCCACTTTATCTCTTTGCCGAGATTAGTTCTGCTTATCACTGTGCTTATGGTACCTTCCATTGTCACAGTCTTAACAATCCTCTTTTACACAAATGCTTTCCATTCCATTATTAACAATCTTCTTCAAACAAGCATTTTCATACATCAATTGCCCTACCAAGCCAAAGATTTGGGCCAGATAAGGCATTCAGGCCCAAGACCTGGAGATCACTTCAGGCAATTTCTCATTAATTGCCATATCACTACCATGCGTTCAGCCAAACCAGGCATTTGGAGAATTTTTCGGACATAATCACCCCACCAAAATCCAGGCTGTGTCTTTGTGACTCTGCCCTCACCCCAGTGGTTGTGGTTGGGATGGTGAGTGAAGCCAGGGCTATATTAACCACGAGCAGATCACTTTTAAGTGCTTCCTGGTGGGTGTGGTTTCTATTTGGCTGGTCACACCTTGCTGAGCTCTCTCAGTGATGTCCTCCCATGTGAGGAGCCACTGAGGGAGCCATCTCTGTCTGTTATGTCTAGCAGGTGATGCTAGCACTGCATTGGAGAAGCTAAGCCCACAGAAAACTATGGCAGGACTGTCTGAAAGAAGACTTCTGAGGGGTTGTTGCTGAGTTCAGGGTTGGCCTGTGTGATCAGGTAACTGATGGCAGCGTAAGATGATGATGGCTGAATCAGTACAAGATTGACGTAGTTGGCAGCTCAATCTGAAGGAAGATCCTATGAAACTGGATGAAATGAGACTGGGAACCCCCTCAAGAAGGTCCTGTTGCTAAACCAAGCACTGTGTGTTACATGAAGTGGTGATATAGTATTGGGTCATTACAGACTAACAGATTAACCACCAGCCTGGTTTAAATGAAAAAGATAGGCTAGATGGTACTGGAAGAGAAGTAGTAGAGGGAACAAGATTATTTCCACATTGGTTATATATCCCTATTGCAAAATGGTTTTGGAAAATATTTTAAGAATAAAACAGAACCACATTAATCTGAACAATAAGTGCTGGAGTCTGAGCTGTGAGCCCTGAGCTGGAGTTGACCTGTTGATGAGTCACAACCTAGCAGAATGTTCTGTTTTCTTATTGGCTTCCTGTTGCAGAGGCAGAACCTGGCCCACCTGTGTCTCAGTCCTCACCCAGGTGGTCATGGTTGGGGTGATGGGTGAGGCCAGGGCTCTTTTAAGGAGGAGCCCATTACATTGTTGGGTGTGGTTTCTGTTGGGGCTGGTCAAAGCTTGCTGAACTCTCTCAGTGGTGTTCTTCTATGTGAAGGGCCACTGAGGAAGCCATCTCTGTCTGTTGTGTCAAGTAGGTGATGCTGGCACCATAGTGGGCAGTGGAGGAGCTGGGCCCACAGGAACCTATGGCAGGACTGTTTGAAGGAAGATTTCCGAGGGGATGTTGCTGAGTTCAGTGTTGGCCTGTGTGATCAGGTGGCATAAAATGATGATGGCTGAACTGGTGCAACAACAGTCTATAATATGTGACAGTGAGAGATGCTGAGGTCAAAATTCAGACTGCTTTCATTCAGAAACCTTAGCAAGTGGAAGAGCAGACATATATTAGAGATTTTTCAACCAAGGTCTTGTAATATTAAGTTAAGGAGAATTAAAGTTTTCCTCAATTTACCTAAACTTGGTTACCCAGAACTTAGACCAGTTGTCTCAAATCCACTACCATCAGAGGCTGATTCATCTCGTCACAAAAGAACTGTGTGAAACAGCCAGGGATAAATCACTCCTTTGGAGCTGCTTGGCTTCTGCATTAACTCCAGAATACTGGCTTTAACTGCAGGGCTAACTTCTGTGGTTGGTAGCAGTAGTGGTCAGTAAATGGTAGTTAGTAGTAGTTAAAATTAGCTGAGACAAATCCATTCATTTACCCGCCTAACTGTGAAAGTGTATCTTTCTATAAGTATGTAAAATATAACTTTCAAAATTGCATTTTCAAAGGTATGCAGCTTCCTAAAAACTGAGTGTGACACAAAGTAGGATGTCAAAAAGCTGGATGGTTTACATTGTTTGACTTCAAAGTTGGAATTTGTGCTCCTGGACCATTAAGAGGACAGGGTTTAAGTAAGCTCATGAGATCCCATTGAATTTGCATACAAGATGCTTAAGACACATGTTAAATATGCAGAAGGTAGGAGTTCCTTTGTAGATATTTGACTGCCTTTTTATTTTCAATAATTTGTATTCTGATGATATGAATGCTACTTCTTATATTAAAAACTGTTTTTTCAGGAAATATTGTGCTGCTTTGTGTGCTGAGTGATAACACTTGGTACTTGCAATGGGCCCACCTGAAAATTATTTTTAACCAGTTTAATCCAGGATAAAGCTAAATTTGTAAAACCAAGGTTTTAATACATATTTTTCTGTTATAAAAAGGACATTAATAAGATCCATCATGTACCTCTAATTTATTTAGAGAGAGAAGGTGAATGTATATGGTGAAGCAGCATCTTTTATTGAAACAGCTCACAGAGCAGGAGGGGAAGAAATAGATGGACTTTCCAGAACTGAGGTAACTCAGAAGTCACCAATGCTAGAACCCTACCTGGGTATGAACATTTGACATACAGTAGCATAGAATGCATTTATTTTCAGCAGAATGAACATTGTGAAAATACTTAACCTTGGGATTGCACTTCCTTATAAAACATTACTACTATAAAATGTTAGCTGCTATAGGTGCTGGATGAATACTTATGAAGTGTTAAGGGCACCTGTATGTAACAGATGATGTAACATTCATAAATAATTATCAGATGATAATAATCAAGGTCCTATCCTAATTTATTCTGCTCCATTGGATTAATTTTAATATCATAGTGACTGAAATATTTGTCAATATTTTCACTTACTTTTTTCGTAATCTGTCCAATTTCACTTATATTTAAAGATAGGGTTTCATAAAATATCCTTAATATTTTGCTTTTGCATATTGCTATGAAAAGTATATTGTCTCTTAGATTAATAGAGTTGTAATTCATATTGAAATGGAGAAAAAAAATTGGGAGAAAATAGATGGGAAGTTCATATCATGTGTCCAGACTACTAGAGTAAGGGACATTGATAGCTGCATCTTCCTATGCTTACATTGGCAATGCAAGAAGGTCAGTAATTTTCTAAGTAGACTTAGGCCAATGTGATCAGAGATAAGGAACTGCAGATGTACATAGGAAATGTACTTGTGTGTGTGCAACTGGTTATAAATTTAAATTTCCCTTTCTACATATGGAACATCCAGGCTGTATTGTGAGCAGGCATGTTTTGTATCTGTAGAACTGTTTGAGCACACAGGTCAGAATAAGTAACTGAAATCCATATTGATGCCAAAATATCAAGTAAGTGATACTGTATTCTCTGTCCTCATTTTTTCTTCCAAAACACTTGATTCAATCCACCCCAAGTAATTAAATACTTACTTGGAAAGGATTGTCAGTGTTATAATTGTAAATCTATCATGAGATTAGGGAAGTTAAACATTCTTTAAAATTAAGAGGAAACTTGATATGATGGAATAAACAAAAGGAATTAAGCTAATTACAAACTGGAATATATTTTTGACAGTATGAAAATTACAAGTGAAATACAATTAATGATTGGAATAGTAACAAAATTTTACTCACTATGCCAAGTTTTATGTCCTATCTTGTAAATCACAGACAAACCTCATAAACAAGGCAACTGCTAGATTGATGTGATTAATCAGTTTTTATAAGTATGCTGGTGCTAGGTAACCAATTTTAAGTAATGGACATGAAAATCTGGAGAATCAGAAATGAAAAGGCTCCATTTTATTCAGTATGAACGAAGAGTAATTTATCTTTTTCCCATGTAGTGTAAAATAGCCTTATGGAGGTCATAGTAGAGGAGCTGTATTGTAATCAGCTCCTGCAGTAATCCTGTGGCCAATGTCGTGTTCTCTAATACTTCATCTGCAAAGTCTGTGATACTGCTTCTTCAGCCGTGCACCATTTTAACAGGGATCTCCAACCTGCCTCTGCACCCTGTCAACAGAGTTGCCATATCACAGTGCACAGAGTGATCCTCCTGTCATCCACAGTTGTCCTTCTGCTCTCACCTCAAGAGCAAAAAT
This sequence comes from Coracias cyanogaster, assembly GCA_033124195.1. Taxonomy (NCBI): domain Eukaryota; kingdom Metazoa; phylum Chordata; class Aves; order Coraciiformes; family Coraciidae; genus Coracias; species Coracias cyanogaster. The sequence continues at coordinate 39,686 of JAVSBS010007010.1, read as the reverse complement.
TGTTCCACATGGAAAGAATGCGAAGAGAGAAATGTTTGATTGTTTTGTGTGTTTGTTTTACCTGAACCAAATAATCACAACTCTGGACTTGCCAGAGTGAAATTCCACAAAGGAGAATTTAAGAACGGTTGCCTTTGCAAAACCATTGTGGCAATGGAATAATAGATTTGTTTATGTTGGAAAAGACCCTTAAGATCATTGGGTTGAACTGTTAATCTAACACTGCCAAGTTCCCCAGTAAACCACGTCCTTAAGTGCCATGTCTACACATCATTTAAGTACCTCCAGGGCTATCATATCATTGCATGACTGATTGAAAAATCTCCTGAAAAATTACCTCATGAAGTGTTAACTCTACATATATTTATGAAAAGTGAGATGGCAACAATTAGTATCATATAAAAGTAGAAATTGCCAGTGTGGAATCAGTGCTGCTGAATCTGTGATAAATGTTTTGTTGACCTGAAATTTATTTTCACACAGTGAAACATGTGACTTGAAAAGCATTGCCAAAATATTGAAGTAATCTATACTTTTTCTTTGGAACAAACAAGGGTAATTTGACTGGTTAATCATTAATGTGTAGTATAGAGGATAGGGGCTTTAATCATTATGATTAAATTGATTTTTACACTTAAGTCTTCTGCAGCATTTCAGGGAATTCATATTTATTTCTAAGGATGTCTTTGAGAACGTTGTTTGTTTTTGTTTTCCTTTCCACTGTTGGACTATTGCCCTGTTTTAAGAGGAAATGCATCACCAGGACTTACCATGCATTGAAGGGCAAAGTACCATATTGTGGGACAGACAATTATGGTCTTAGCAGAACAGATACGAGTGATGTTGTTTTCCACAGACTCCTAAAAGGGTTTTCAACAAAACATATTGCAATTGAACTAGCAAGTGGCCCTAGCTGTTCTCACAGGTCTTCTAGGATGCGGTTATAAACTTAAGATACTGTATCATTGTCCTGGTTTGATGGACAGGTATCTGCTAGGGAGGCGGGAACCTCCCTTAGGATGGGAAATGTAAACCCTCTCCCTCCAAACTGTTGTAAATCAAGGGCTCTCAGGCAAGGATATAGGAAATAGGAATAACAGTTCTTTACTAATAGATATATATGTATATTAAAACAAGCGAGCAACAGTTAGCACAGCAATGGGCCGCATGACAGGATCAGAGAACTGGTCACAGCCCCTCTGGGCTGTGGGCACCTTCCCTCGGGTGTAGTGATGGTCTCAGGTCGGAAGGGGGTGCTGGAGGTTCCCGGCGAGCAGGGGGCGTGCAATGGCGGCTGTCAGGGAAGAAACACTTTGGTGGCATGGCTCAGCATGTGGTGATAATGGCGGCAGGAAGAAAAAAGGAGAACTGCATTTCACCCAAGAGATTCGGCCGCGGTGTTCCAGCTGAATTTCCAGTGGCAGCAAAAGCCGAGGCGGCAGGGAAAGGCAGGCAGGGGCTAGGCAGGGGAGCTGGCGGAGCCAGGAAGCAGCGCCTCTGCTCCCAACTGGGCAGAAGGCAGCGAAAACTCAGTCCCGGGCAGATGGGAAGCAAGTCTTCCTTTAAGTGAGATGTTAACAAAGTCTCAGTCGAAAGCTAGCGAAAGGCTCAGCTCGTGACAGGAGAAAAGCAGCTCCGCGTGAAGGATGGGGGGGGAGGGAGAGAGAAAGCCGCTAACAGCCAGGAGAAAAGCAACGACCTTCCCTCAGCCAGACTCCGATGCGGAGAGAGAGAGAGGGGGCGGCAACCCCTCCCGTTCCTTTTTACCAGCCCAAATCTCGAGATATCTCTGTACCTCGAGATGAGCTTTTTGCACAGGAAATGGTGGCATCAAAAATGCTTTCCCTAGTAACTTATGGGAAAAAATTCTATACGTAAAAAAGAACAAAAAGGGAAGAAAATCTAACCCCCAACAGATGTGCAGTTTCTCCTGCTGAATTTTTTTTTTCTTGTGCACCAGATGCAACTTTTCAGGTAGTCCCAGAGAGGAAACCCAGAACTAAAAGATCTTGGGCGCTTGCAAAAATGCAGAGTAGCAACACAACAACGTCAGTGCAAAGAAAACTCAATTTCCCCATTTCTTACATGCCTCTCTATCCCACTGACTAATTAATGGACTGGTGTTTGGATTAAGCTTACCTTTAGTTTGATGGGCATTATCAAACACATACCCAAGCAAATAATTTGGCCCCTTCTGTCGAGAAATAGTTGGGCCACCCTCACTCCTCCTGGTACAACATGGTGTGAGGTAACAACACTCTTTGTTCTTCCCCTCCCTCCAGAATGCAAACAGGGCAATTTCCTTCCATTTCTCAACAAATTAATAAACCATGACCTCACAAAGCTCAAGTCAGGACATCAAAGCCTATCCCAGCCATGATTTAATTCCTGAATTAATGGTAACATTATAGCCTGTTATAAACTATTCTACTTGAGACCTTAACAACATCAGAGTGTCCCAAGTGCTATTCTGCCATACCACAGCTGAATTACTTCCACGTGCTACAGAAATGCTTTTTAGAAGAAAATCATTACGTTATTAGGAAGGTACAATGCTCTGCAATAGCAGTAAATGATGCTATCCTGAGTTGCTTATCCATATTTTTGTTAAATTTATCCTTTATTAAATTTCAATTAAATGAACACTCACTTTACAGGGGTTTGCTTCCTTAGAGGAGGTGGATTGCCTCTTTCATACCTGTCACTTGGTGGGACAGGAGGCTTTAGCATCATTGCTAGCTGTTCCCCCACGTATATAAAACAGGAGCAAGATGATGAAATAAAGGCAAAAAGCTGCTTCCTAAGAAATAACTGGGTAATACTGGCATAGAGTGTCCCATTTCCAAAGGCAAAACTCTTACCTTAGCTGCAAAGTCAGTGGTTGTAAAACAACAAGGCGTAGATAAGAGAATGTGTAAGTGTATCAAAATAGGTGAAAAAAATAAGGACCAAACCAAAAAGATCTTACCTTTTCAGGCATGCCAGGCTTCCTCCCTGAAAATAGGAAAGGCTTACATTTAGAGAACACGGGAATTAAGATAATTCATTAAACTTACTGTGATACAAACAAGCTTTGTACATCACTGAAAGTGAATTTTGCAGATTGATGCACTCAGCCTGCGGAGATGTAAGCCAGAAAAATATTTTGGCTTTGCAAGAGTTGGCCAAATTGCTATATCTCTAATCAAGGGAAAATTTAAATAGGTTCCCAGTGGCATGTTTTACAATCACATTTTCTATGGATCAGCGTTGAATTGCTGGATACATTAATGCCATTATATAACAGATGGAAGTGTTTAGATAATAAATAAAAACGAGTGGTCTCTTTAGATTCTTTGTAAAATACGGTTTTCAGATCTGAAAAAATACCATTTTTTTCAGTTCTCAGCGTTCTTTTAAGTCTGGGTGTCAAATTACATATAGTAGTGTGTGCAGTTTTGTTAGCTTTGTGTGCAAGAGTTCCTCTTTTAACCTACTATTTCCTTCTCCGTTCACTTCAGTGTTGCATCAAACCTTTCTTGCACAGGGATCTCCTAATGTCTTTCCATTCAACTAGGCCTGATCTAGAGTTGCTACTTTGGAGGTACACTTTCTCTCCCTTCATAAGTACTGCTCACATTTTATTCATAAGCAGATCACCTGGTATGGAATTGGATTACAGTATGTTTGGTTGAGCCTTGTTCTTTTACATGAATGATATTCAAACTTATCATTCTGAATAATTAAAAAAGCCCCATTGATATTCGCATAAGCAAATACTGACCTGATACTGGGCTCGCTCTTTCAAAGGGTGGAGCAAGGCGATCCAGCGAGGGTTTCGTGCTTCTGTCTATAGGAGGAGCTGGGGCTAAACACAAAAGCCGTGTAAGGTAATTTGCTAGCCCTAGGTCAATATATCTTTATTTTTCACAGCCACGAACTGTGTTATGTCTTCAAATAACAAGTGAGGCTTCAGTGTAAGCAGTAGATCAGAGCGGAACTGAGGAGGTAGATACAGGCAGAAGTGAAGCGCTGCATAACCCGTGCGAAAAACTTTTCAAAGAGAGAACCAGCTGTACTTACGTTTCAAAGGCTTGATATTTCTGTCTCTACTCAACTCGTTGTTGCTTGCTGGAGAAGGAAAAGCTGGCAGCTAAAACAAATATTTTTACATGTGGTTAAAGTGTGTCTTTATTTTTCTGTTTTAATTTTAGTATATCAACCCCACCAGGCAGGAAGGACAGGATCCGTTAATGCTCCTGAAGAGCGACCCACAAATGCAGGGTTTTGTTAGATGTAGAGTTGGCTCTATCTGTTTTGTCTCACAAGGAATGCTCTAGTGGGA
>JAVSBS010007010.1:19256-35262 GCA_033124195.1 Coracias cyanogaster | reverse complement strand
GTGGGTACTTTATTAACAGCTCACTTAAAGGAAGACTTGCTTTCCCTCTGCTCGGGACCGAGTTTTCACTGCCCCCCCCCCTCCCACCCCCTCCCCAATCGGGAGCGGAGGCGCCGCTTCCTGGGTCCACCAGCTGCCCTGCCTGTCCCTTGCCCGCGTTCTCTACCACCGCCTCGGCTTTTGCTGCCCCCGCTGCTGGAACACTGCGGTTGAGACCCCTGGGTGAAACGCAGTTCTCCTCTTCTTCTCACCGCCATTATCACCACTTGCTGAGCCGTGCGCGCCAAAAGCCCTTCTTCCTCACTGGCTCGCCATCGCAGCTGCCCTGCCCGCCGGGAGCCTCCAGCGCCCCCTGCCGACCTGAGACCATCACTACACCCGAGGGAAGGTGCCTGCAGCCCAAAGTGACCGATTCTCTGATTCCTTGCTTTTGCAACCCATTGCTGTGCTAATTGTTGTTCATTTGTTTTGATATACATATATATATATTAGTAAAGAACTGTTATTCCTATTTCCTATATCTTTGCCTGAGAGCCCTTTAATTTGAAATCACAATAATTAGGAAGGAGAGAGTCTACACTTCCCATCTTAAGGGAGGTTCCTGCCTCCCTCACAGACAACTGTCCTTCAAACCAGGACAAGTGTACTTCAGTATCTTTCTCCGTATTTTACTGTTCATCTGAAATATTTCAACATATCCTTCTGAAAAAGAAGCCAGTCACATTAAACTGTATTTCTTCTATTGTGAACTGTCCTCCTGGTTATACTCGACACCATACCTTGTTGAGTTTTGCAGCTCTGGCTCTGGAACAGTGATCAACAATTCACTATACTAGCATGGTAAAAATATATTTATAGACCTATTTTAAAAAATTAATCTCTGCAAGGAAAAGTGCACTCTATTTGGATTGACAAAGACCTATTACATTCTCTCCTGTTCAACCTCCTACAAATTCAAGTTCATTTCTACAGTATAATAACTGCTCACTCCATAAATTGTTGCATTAAAATCTAGGGCTTTACATCTTTGAGAAAACTCTGCAGCAGAGCAACACTTTTTCCTCCAACTCTTAAGACATTTCCCTGACTTAAAAATTCTTCCTAATTAGCTGTGCACATTGATATGCTGTTGTACTGTTCTGTCTTCCTACTCTGTACTTCACAAGGAGCAATAGTCTTTATACAAATTCTTTCTTCTTAGTAACTGTTTTTAGCTCTTAAGTGTGTGTTTCCCAAAGATAGTGAAGATGTGGACTCCATTTTTTACCTACAGTTTTTTAAGACCAGTACAACTATACTTTTGAATTCACAAAAAAGTCTGGAATATAACATACAGTTCTCAGGACCTAACTTTTGAAAAAACCTCATGCATACATTTTCCATTTCTTTTGTACACAGAAATGCTTGTTTATGCCAAACTCTATTTTCTTTACCTAACAAGACACTGCTGCTTTCATAGAGTAATTCATCCAGCTTTCTCTGATCATTCTGACGTGTTCATAAACATATACTTGTCCTGAATGCTGTTGTTGAGCTGCCTCATATCTGGGTTCACATGTGTTGGCAGCAAACAAGAGTTATACTGATCTGGAGATTTATATCAGGTTGTGCAGTAATTTGATGTGGTTTTCCCTTTATAGGCATATGGAAGCCCTGTGAACACGCCTCTGCAAATAGTTGGGTTGTTGGTTCATCAAGTTGCAACTGTAGATAGTTATAAGTATGCACCTACTCATGCCAATATAAAAATAATGAAAATTGTGACAAAGATGACATCTTTTGGAAATCTCAGCACAGTAATTTCTGTTAGACATATCTTCATACACAAATTTTTAAATGATATTAAAATCTTCATTTTAAGAGATTAAAAAATCCCAGAGTCTCTGCCTGTATTGGTCCGAGCTATCGTTTCTCTGTCATACTCTTGGAAATACTGACCTGCAGCATTTGGAGAGTAACTGTTTCAGTGAAAGAATACTTGCTGAACCTGATTTCCCAGAATGGCCGTAGGCAAAATTCATTATTACTTGCACAAATAGATTTCATGACTGTGTGCACAAACTGTATCCTAATGTGGCCATAGAGGCAAGGTTCATAATGGCAATCAATACAGCACCACAGGAACGTTCAGAGAGCAAATGAATGTGTGCTAAGGATCTGACATTCATAACATGCATTTTAGAGGAAGTTTACTTTATAGCTTTACAGGTTGTGGACTGAATATTTTAGGGTTTGAAGGAGCATGCTTAGGGAATGCATCTTCTGGTTTTGGTTTGTCTGAAGGGAATTGAGGGTGAGCACTCAGAGCCTGCTCCCAGGGTGAATCTAACTGGTAAGCAGGAATAATCAGAAGATTAATCCCAAAACTACACTCCCAAACTGAAATAAGACAATTCAGGACACTCAGAGCTAGTCAAGCCTCCAATTGCTCTCCTCAGCAACCCAATTCAGGAACGTAATTATTCACAAAAGAAAAATATTCCAATGTCTATTTGCTTTTCTTTGCCATATATATGGCTTGAGGGGTTTTGGTGTCTTGTTTGTTTTTTTTTTTTCTTTTTTTTTTTTTTTTAATTATATATTCTCTAGTGTCTTGTCTTTTCTAGAACAAAAGAAAAGTGGCCTAAGGGACCTAGAGTACTGTTGTGATCAGGCCTCTCAGCCAGGTTTCTGGATGAGTACTTTGAATGGTAACTCTTCCTTTCCTAAAACAACGGAAAAAATTTCCTGAGCAAAATTGCACAATCCATCAATTCTGCATACATTTATGAATTGAAAGGAAATTTAGAGAAAGGGAACAAACAGAAGAGGAGGACTCTAGATAGGTGATAACTGCTATTAAAGCCCTTTAATTCTTACAGTTTGAAATGTGCAAAGTGTAAGATGTGTGATTTAGTTCACAAATGCACTGTTAGAGTGCTCTCAGGGAGCAGTCTGGCACCAGAAATTACCTTAGTGGTTCTGCTCTGAGACAGGAAAAAGGCTGAACCAGATGAGGAACTAATGGCATTACCAAATCATCACCAACCCCAAAGGATTTTTTTTCTGGTAGTTTTTAAAGAACTCCTAACTGAATCATTGTATTTGGGAGCAAAAACAAGAGGAAAGCAAGGGAGAACAAGCTACTCATACATGTTTTTCTATGTATGTTTTAGAATAGATTATGTAGTGCAAATTAAGCTTCTATTTTCATGTATGGTTTATATGAACTAGGAAAATCCTAGATTCTACCTGTTTTTTCCTCCATTCAGCTAAAAGAAAATAAAATAATTTTCATAGAACAACTCTTGAATTAAAATAAAAAAGCAGGCTACACCTTTCCCCAAACTGAATGAAGTACCAATCAGTAAAGCATTCAAGCTTTGCCCTAGTGAGTATGTGCTTCAGTCTTACCTTGAATCAAGGACAACAACTTGTGGTGTTCAGAACTGCTGCACATTGTTGCATGTGCTTCTTTCTATTATAATAATAGACCTCTCCAACAACACAGTATCGTTCCTATTGTAGCACAGAATATTATGTGGGAAGTTCATAATATTATCATTCAGTCTTAATATTTACAGCATAAAACCTTTTAAATTCCCTAGTAGTTTTTTAAACCCAGACACCTATCTGTTGCATCTCACTACTGTTGCATGTCACTACTATTTTTTCTTATCTTCAGAACTTCCTACAAGTATGATAAATTCCAGCCAAAAAAGCCCTAAAAAAAAAGTATTACTGAAGACATAACAAATTTAGGCTCATTCATGAGCTGTCTTTTTGAGTGCTCAGCTTTGCAAAAAGCAGAGTGTCCAAGGGAACCATTGTTGAGTTTCTCAGCTTTTCTGTGGTTGGTTCCCATGGCAGAAATATGAGTTTCTGAAAATGTCCTGATTTTTTTTCCCCTATGAATATGAAAGTGTAAAATAGGAAGTTAGTTTTATGGAGACATGTATCTGAGCCTGTGCATTCTGAATGTTTGGCAGATAATACCTGAACTTCAAAATCTACTACATTTGGCAAATGTAGTAAAATCTGTAAAGCCTCACTGCCTTTGTAACTGTCTTCTGTGATACAACTTGTTGATCAGGAATTACCAGGTTAAGAAATAAATAGTATATTCTGTTCTTCCTAGGGCCTGTCTCCTCTAAAGAACTACTTTTCTGTCAGTTCTGTGTCATTCGTGGTTTGTATCTGTTTTGCTAGCATTTAGTCCAATTATAACATTTCTGCTGAGTCCTCCAAACACTGAAAAGTGATGTCTCATGCCCAGAAAAAAAAAAAGCACATTAAAGAAGATTGATAGACTTGTTCTTAGGGCTAGATTTACAGAGGGTGAGAGGCACAGAGATTTCACCTAAAATCCCTTTTAGGGCTATGCAACCCTTGATGACCTTCTATGATAGTTTGACTTGAAGGTACTGTTGACTTGATTGAGCTCTGTCATGCCTTGAACATAGATGCACTGTGTCTCTCTCAAACTTTCAGCAGTAAATTGTACAGCAAACAAGCATACATAAAACGAAATGCTGTCTCATCTCGCCAGAAGGACAGAAGATATAAATTGGAGTATTCAAGATATTTTGCATGAAGTAAATTGTGTCTAGAAACATACTATCTGGAACTCTACTGATCTTTGTCATTCATCATTCACATTAAGAATGTAATACAGAATTCAGATTTCTTTGTGTATATTTACAGGTCTTGAGATAATACTTTTAGTTCTACAGTTCTTTTACCACTTTCAATAACATTTCTAGAAATTATCTTACGTAAACTTAGAAATTATAATCTTCATACTTTATGTCATTGCAGTGCATGAACTTGCACGTTCGGTAAGATCAGAATGATGGCCTTTTTCTTTCAGAAGCAAGTAAAATCTTGTTGCAAATAACAAAAAGACATAAAAATAAAAGATGTATAAATATATGTACTGTACTAGTGTATAGATAGTGCCTTCGTGTCTTTCTTTTGCCAGTCCTGTCTAAATCATGGAGGCTTCTTGCTTTCAGGTTCAGCTACTATCAGGAATAAAGACAGTTTCCCTGATAACTTTATCGTAATTGTTACATGTTAGGATTTAATCTCACATCTTACTCAAATATAGGTAATCATCTTTGCTAGGTTGTGACTTGTAAATAAACTACAATTTTGAGTGCAACACAAGTCACTGAAAATGTTATATGGGGGAAGTGTTGTATGCATTCCTGCAGAGAAACGTGGTGTAGGTCAGAAGCTGTTTGCCAAGGGTGATCTCTGGTTTGGGCTATGCTCATGCTCAGGACAGGAAAGGCAACTGAGTTTAGCCTCCGGGACTACCTCTCTATCAGCACACTTAGCATGGCCTGTGCTTGGGCTTATGTGCTATCCAGAATGTTTTGTTCTCTTAAATTGTTAACATGCTCCAAGGAGCAGTTTTAGTCCATATCCATGCCAAAAAGCTCTCTGCTCGGGCATGGAGAGGATTAGCACAGGATACGGGAAGGAAAAAAGAGTTCAGCCATTTGGATGTAAGCCGTGGTGTTGCTTGCACTTTACTGGTGTAGGTGTAGCCCGAGACTTTACATTCAGCCTTCTGAGTACTGTGTGCTACTGAGGAGGCCTGAGATATGATGAGGGGTTGACAGATATGATTGCTTTTAATCATAGATTTCACTGGGAAGGAGCTACAAGAAACAAGGTATCAAGGTTCACAAACAGCCATATTGATCTTTTTTTCATAACTGTACTATACTTTTAGGTAAGTGACTATTCTAGCTCCACCAGGATAGTTTGACTACCTTTCTTTTTAGACGAATTGATTTGCCCACATTTCCCTAGAAGTTTGTGAATATGGAATTGTTTCTGTGGAAAAGACAAAAAGAAAGATCGTTCATTTTTTCTTACAAGACTGTGGGTTAGCTTGAACTTGTTAATGTACACTGTAGTCATTAACATACAAATCACAAACGTACCAGCTCTAACCACGTGCTTTGTATCGTCCTAATTTTTGGTAATTAGCAAGCTGTATGTACCTCTTTTGTCAATAACCAGAAGCTACATGACTTATTTTCCCTGTTTAAATTCTCTAAGAGTAATAATATATATTGAACAAACATATTCAAAAAATATTCACAACACAGATAGGTTTCATAAAAATATTAGTAAATATTTCTTAGGAGAACTGTCTTTGATTTGTGTTTTTGATTTGTGTTTTTGATCATGATAAAGAGCATGATATTCCCTTTCAGACTGAAAAACCCTGAATAGTTTTAAATTATTTTCATATGAGATCAATCAGCAGGGTTTTTTTCCTCCTAACCTCATCCTCAGAAATGGTTGAAATATTCAGACAGAAATGTTAGGGGGGGGAAAAATGTACAAGTTAATAGGTAGAATAGAAAACTTTAAAAGTTAACATTTAGAAAAGTTTTAAGCAATTGGAAATAAAGCCTTTCACACAAAACAGTTCTGTTTAAGTTTGCCATGGACAGCTTTGCCTATAGTTGGCAACATCTAAGGCCTTTTTACTTTTGTCAAATATTTGATGCTGAATGCTTGCTGAATCATTTGTGTGAGTAATTCCCACCTGCAGGTTGTTTAGAAACTGCCTAGTGATATTTGTTCTCTTGGGTTATGTGACTAATTTTATCACACATTACGTACAATAAAAACAATTAAGCCCCAAGCCAGGATCGGGGTGCTATAGGTGTGGCCTAGTACACACACCCCTTGCCCATGGCAACTCACATTCTAGTACAAAACAGGTCCCAACAAGCCATGGGAACAATAGTAGACAGTGGAGCATCCACTGCATGTATCAATGAGCATAACTGTGCTAGGAACGTGCTTTCATGATGGCCTAATTCTGTCCCTCTGCCAGTGGTTTATTTCAGTGACACACGTCCAGGATAAGCATTTGTAACTTCAAAGTACTAAATCATTAAAAATTGTTTTAGAGGCAAATAAATCCAACGTGTGTGTTCACCGATAGATACATGTGCATGTGAGTATCTCAGTCCCTTTCTGGCTCTCCCCTTTGGCGCTGCAGTTGGGGTCCCATTTTTCTCTCCTGGCTGTCGCAGTGCTGGCAAGAGGCAAGGCAGCAGCCCTCCTCCTTGGCTGCAAGCAGAGGAGGGCGAGGCTGCAAGTGCTCTGCTATCAGCAGTTCCCAGGGTTTGGACATCATTCAATGGCAGAGACTTGTTTGTAGTTAAGACTTCAGAGCTTTTATCCAGGCTGTCTGAAGTTGCTGAGGATTCACAAACTGTCCTGTAAATAGCTGCTGTCACAATGACTGCAAGTAAAAATCATCCTATATGTAGTAGCCAGGCCCTCGTTCCTGAAAATGTTTGAATCTCTGTATCCAGCTACCCTGAAATAACCTGTGCAATGAGTAAGCTATTAACTTTTATGTGGAGAAATTCATCAGCCATATGTGTTCCTTTAGCAATGTTGCAGTCTGCTTGCCCTGTAGTTAAGATTCAGCACAACAGTGATAACTATTAAGGCAAATCAGTTTGCTGAGGAGTAGAGGCAAGAACAAAATTGTTCTTTTGGCTTGTGGCTCTGATGTTACACATGAACTTTGTGCTCTTGGAAGGCTTACTCTCTTTCTGAAACTACCCACACTACTTGATCAAAGGTGACATTTGAGTCTAGTGAAGAACATTTGCTGTGCTGGCTTTTGATTTGTCACATTGGGCATGGTCTGGCTCTGCTAGGATCAGAATTCCTGAAAGAGAGAGAAGCAATTGGAGATTTGAAACAACATCTGTCAGATTCTCCAAATGAGACAATCTTGGGGTGGACCAGGATGCTGAGTAGAATATCTTCAAAGCTTACTTAGTTCGTGCAGTGGAAGGCAACAGACATCCCTGATTGGTCTTGTTTTCTCCGACTCCTAGACACGTGATTGTAAGCAACTGACAAGCAGTCCCATTGACTGCCATAAGTCAGAACTGAAGTTAGCGTATATCTGTAGTTCAGCACAATGCTAAGGGAAATGATGCTGCTGGAGACTCTTTGCTAAATCAGAGGTAAAACAGAGCCACTTCTACTCATTGCCAGTATGATAAACCAGAAAGCCCTAGCCTGCAGCTTCTGAAACTGGTATTTTGCTTTCTGCAAGATGCATTTTCTTTCCCAGGCATATAAGGAAAGCAAAGTAGTACTTTACTTGCTTGATTTTGTTGTCTGAGTACCAGCCATTTGGGGAAAACCATCATAGGTACAGAGTATGTTTTAGGCCCAGTTACAGCTTTAGAGCAGGTTTTATTGGGGCAGATATACTGAGCACTAGTGATCGACAAATACTAAATTAGGAAGTAACATGACTATCTCATTTCTGTGTGATGCCTCAATTAGCTACTGCACTCTCCATGTTCCACCCCAAAATATCATGTATTGTCGTCATATGTAATTTACCCATCTATATACACACATACATACATCCCAATTTATATATATACACACATGTATATATTTTGCATGTTAATTTGGGTTTGTAAAGCATGAAAAGTGCTACAAAGTATTAACTGTCACTGTCGTAGGAGGCCCTGGGTCCACCAGATCTTTTGAGACACTGCTTCCTTCGACGAAATACTGGGAAGATTGAGCCACACAAAGAGATGAGAGGGCGATGACGAAAACTGACAAACAAGTAATGGTAGAACAATTCTTAACCAAAATGTACAAGGAAAGCAGGAATGCATGACAGAATTGGAGTAAGATAAAAGGCTCTGGTTGCTTACAGGCAAGAAAATTGAGTTCATAATCTAGAAACTGTGGTGAATGGGCTCTAGAACTTTTAATAGCACCTGTTCAGTGATTCTGTTAGAACATCTGAAGTTCTTCATGCTTGAAAATAGTCAGGCTAGACTTTCAGTCAGCTTAAATGGGAGTATGAATGGCTTTAAAAGTCCCTGTGATCTTCCATAAGGTTGTCTAGGTTTGCAAAACAATCTCCTCCAACCTGCCAATCCTCCATTCCTTTTCTGAAGTTGATGGAGGAGATATGCATCCCTACTAGCTATCTCTAAAAAGTTACTGGCAAAGGATCCTGAGTCAGAAAATGGGATAGTACATAACCCCTGGTGATATTGTCAGAAGGATTTTACTCAAAGAAGCAAAACGGTTATTGTGAACAAACAGATTCAGGGACGTCATCACCGAGCTACATCATAATCTGGGACTGAACTGTCGCAGTTTTCATACAAATACCCTACCTGCACTCTTGGACCTCTCTATAAATAAAATGTAGGTAGAAGAAAGTAGACTTCAGGAAGTTGGTAATGTGTAAAACTGTGAGCGTCTGCATTATTATTCTGCTTTTCAAAAGAAACAATATCGTCTCAAAAGGTGTTCAAAATCCTATGATGGTGATTCTTTTCCAGCAAGAGAAATGATTTATAAGACCATCTGATTTTTATTGATCCATGAATAAATGAGCCTCTGCTTTGGCCATTGTTTAAAGATGTGATAGATTACTATTAAACTGAGCAAGAAAATAATATTTTTTTTTTTAAAGGCTTTAATATTTTATACAAAAACACTTGTGTTAATTTGATGAACACATAATACATCAGTTTTCTTGCTGCCCTGTGTTAACAGAAGCACTTATCTTGTATCTGGACAGTCCATCAATCTGGAATGTGCTGTTGGCTCTGATCTCCTCAGGCACACGATGAATGAAGGCATCATTGCTCTGCCACTCTGCAAGGAATGTGGTTCATGTGTCTTGACAGTAACCACTTTGCTTTCTCTGATTTACTGAGGAATAGTCTCATAATATTTCTTTTTTTTTTGGTGAAATGAGAGCAGTTCTCCCCTCTCATATTTCTTTTCCTCTCCATTCCCCTTTGCTATACTAGTTCACTGGAGAGAATATGCAGTCAAGGCTGGATCTTGTCCATGAGAATATTTCTGTAACTCATGCTGCACGATACCCTCCACCAGCATTTATATCTAGGAAAAGCATCCATAGCAGTGCTGGACTTTACTGCAAAAAGAAATAGAGGTTTGTGTGTCAGAAGCAGTTCGTCCCACCTTCTCAGTATATACCAGTGCTATTAGATGAAAATAATACTCTGCATGTGAGTGTCTGGTTGCCTTAAAGAGGTTTGCGCTGGGTTGAATGACCCTCAGTAACAGGCAGGTAGAGGCTGTGTGTAGTAGGAGACAGAATTAATACTTTGCCAGAGCTGAGCATGTATTTCTTTCATAGTTCCCAGTTATGACTCAGACATCTTGTTGAAACACATTAAAAATACTGTATCACAACTGTGAGCCACACATCTCATTCATGTCATGTGTTAACCTATTCCACAACCTCTTCCTATGAAGGGGTTTGTTCCTTTGTTCATTGTTCATTTCCCAAGTTCTCAGGACAGTAAAAAACTCTAAAAATGGAGTTACCTGTCTCCAACCCCTGTTCTGTCTGGCTTGAATACATCATTTTTCTACCTAAGCAGAAGACATCTTCTGAAGGAATTCCTTCTCAGCTCACTTAGGCTTGAAAATTGTGCAAACTTTGCACTTGTCATCTTCTTCTCACAGCGTGTGGTGGAAAAAGGCCCTCACACCCTGTGCAATGACTTGCTTCTTTTGGCTGCCCAGTGTTACTCATGACATTATCTGTTAGCCAGACAAGGCAGGCATGGTTAGGTGTTGCAATTGTCTACGAAAACCTTTACAAATATTGAATAACCAGACTCACAGGACTGCCATAAGGAAGCAGTACTATTTGATCAAGATTAGAAATTCTGGAGGGTTTACATGCAAGTATATGCTATTGTCACTTGATCAAAATCACCAACACAGGCAGTAATGAAAGCACAGCCAAAACACTGACAGGTCTGGACTGGACTTTATCCAAAATTCTGTAGGTTCCTATGACTTTTTTCTTATTATCAAAGTAAGGCAAACAAATTCCAAGAAACAAATAAGGAATTATTATTTTTTTCCATGTTTTTCTAGTGACCTTTTTAATGATTTAAAATATGTATTTGTAACCATTAACGATCTCTGCATTGATCTAGTTTACATCTAATCACAAGTACTGAAAATCAGGTATCTCAAAATACCTGGATAATAGGCTAGGTGAACAATAGAGGAATTTTAAGTCTCTGTAGGGGAAAATATCATTATATTACAATGAGAAACTGAAAATAGATTGCTGATACTACTTGACCAGTAGCACAGAAGAATTAGAGATCACTTGACTGAGACTGCAAGTGATGAAGGGCTCAGTAGTTTTTTTTCTTTATACTTTGCCATATTTTAGTGAAATTCAGTAGTGTATTAAATTAAAGGGCAGTAAGCTGAAGATCAGTAAGAGGAGTTTTATAAACCATGCATGAGTGTGGCTGTGGTTGAATGTGTGCATGCAGAGGGAGAGAGAGACTAAACTCTGCAACGTTCTCTACCACACAAAGAAATAAACAAACAGGTTGTGAGTGGATTAAGGACCAAGTATTTTATGAATGTTTACTATTTTCTGATGTGTTTTCTCCTTTTCTCTGACATTTGGTCTCTAACAGCCTTAGTGTATCAAATTGCATAGTGTAACAGCAGCCTATCTTTCCATGAAGTACAGAAATGCAGGATATCTTCAGAGTCCCTCCTTAATAAACCCTAATACCCATCATTAGATTATAATGTAAGTCAGGTCAATTCAACACATGAGAGTGGATGAAGGGAAGAGCAGCACACTTAAGCCACATTACTAGCCTATCTCATTACAGTTATAAATCATGTGACTTCTAATTTGGCATCTAGCCATATAGAAGGAAAAGTTTTGACAGCCAAATATTTTTCTTTGGTTTTGTTTTTTAAATAGAAGATGAAAAGAAACACTTGGTCTGCCGAGCAAAACTACTCTTGGTTGAGCTATTCATTACCTAAGAATTTGAGCTCAGATCTTCAAAGAATTTATGCATCATTTTGTTTTTTGTTGCAATAATCTGTCCTTTAAAAATGGTTTTAGTCATTGTGTTTTTTACCACTAAAATGTTTCCTGCTTGTGAAAATTATTTCAATATTGACAAAAAGACACTTTGATCTAGAAAAGAAGATGTTTCAATCACTGTTAGGTAGCAGCTGTCTCAATTTTTTTAAACAAAAGCATAGAATACTTTAAGCATTTCAACTGCCTTAAATAAAATATCTGCAATAGTATTAGGTGCTTAATATGCGTAAGAGTGGCATGATGTTAAATAATGGAAAAAGAATACAAAAAGTAAAAATGGAGGTTCAGAGCTCTATAATGAACCCCTTTTCTCCCAGTATTTTTTTAATGTTCATTTCAGAGTGATAACTTATTTCATTCTGCTTCATCACAATACCAGTGTTTTGCAATGTTGGACTTTCCCCTGTGAGGAAAAGGGAAGTTTTAACTCTTTCTACTCTAGGGTGAGAAATCAGAGCAGGCAGTGAGCTATGAAGCAGCATAAGCGCATCCCTCAGTTTGGCACTGCCCACAACAGAAAGTCAGTTCTGAGAGCAACAGCAATGCTTAGATGATGATGAGTAATTTAGGATTTTTGAATTTCTTAGCTTTCCTAGGAATAAAGTATGGTTTGTAAGAAGTCCCTGCTGCTCTAATCAGGTTTGCTATTTTCCAGTATTCATCCTACTGTTGTTGTTAGTGGTCTTGCTCTGAGCATTTGGTGTTCATTACCTATCAATGAGCTGAGGACTGAAATGCTGATGGAGTCAGTAAACTGACACACTAGTTCAGTGATTCAGCTAAAAATCTTCTGTTGAAAGCTAAGGCCAAACAGCCTTGCTAACCTACTCAGTAATTTCAAATGTTTCATAAAAACTGCAATTCTCAAAACAGTTACAGCCACAGGTAGCCTGCAGTCAGAAATAGTTTTCTTAGGAATGTACTTCACTTGAGGGACTCATTTCATCTTGCCCTGTGTCAGTTGGGTGCAGCAAAGAACAGTTAGTAACCCATTGCTCTTTACCCTTCTAACCACAGAGAATGGGACACTCCTTTTGTTAGC
This sequence comes from Coracias cyanogaster, assembly GCA_033124195.1. Lineage (NCBI taxonomy): Eukaryota > Metazoa > Chordata > Aves > Coraciiformes > Coraciidae > Coracias > Coracias cyanogaster. Next base: position 22,291 of record JAVSBS010007010.1, on the reverse strand, counting down.
AACGATGGCGGGTAAGCAGTGGTCATCTGGATCCCATCTGCGTGTCCATCTTTTTATACTGGATAACGGATTGGTCTAGTGCCCTTTGCTAATGTAGTTCTTCACACTTACTCTCACTCTGCCAGTTTTGTAGTGCCTGTAGCTGAGCACTTATGACCCAAGGTTGTTTTTTGGGTTCCAGCTGGCAACAGAGCACCACATAGCCACTGTCTCACTCCTCCCCCACTGGTGGGATGGAGGGGAGAAATATAACAAAAGGCACTTGGGTCCAGACAAGGACAAGGAAGGGATCATTCACCAATTACCATCAAGGGCAAAACAGACTTGACTTGGGGGGGGAGGGGGAATAAATTGTTACCAATTAAATCAGTGTAGGATCATGAGAAACACAACCAAGCCTTAAAACACCTTCCCTCCCAACTCCTTCCTTCTTCCCAGGTTCAACTTCACTCCCAGTTTCTCTACATCATTTCCCCACAAGTGGCACAAGGGGATGGGGAATGGGTGTTGCAGTCAGTTCTTTACATGTTGTTTCTGCCAGTCCTTCCTCTTCGGGGGAAGGACTCCTCCCATGCTTCCCCTACTCCAGTGTGGGGGTCCTTCCTGTGGGCTGCAGCTTTTCATGAACCACTCCAGTGTTGGTCCCTTCAGCAGAGTGTAGTCCTCCCAGCAACAGACTGCTCAGGCACAGGCTTCCCTGGGAGTCACCGCCTTCTTCAGATGCAGTCATCTGCTCCAGCATGGTGTTCTCCACGGGCTGCAGGTGGATATCTGCTCCACCGTTAACCTCCATGGGCTGTAGGGGGACACCCTGCCTCATCATTGTCTTCACCATGGGCTGTAGGGGAATCTCTCATCCAGCACCTTCCTGCCCTCCTTCTTCACAGACTTGGTTTCTGCAGAGTTGTTTCTCTCACATCCCACTCCTCTCTCTGGCTGCAGGCTTTTTTCAGCAGTTTTTTTTTTTCCCCTTCTTAAATGAGTTATCACAGAGGCTTTACTACCATTGCTGATTGGTTCAGCCTTGGCCAGAGGCAGGTCCAATTGGGAGTCAGGGGAGCTTCCAGCAGCCTCGCACAGGAGACATGCCTGTAGCCCCTCTCTTGCTACTAAAACCCCACCGCACAAAACCAGTACACCCTGTATTATTCAAAGACAGCTTTAGCTTGCACTGGCCATAAATCCCACTGTGGCAGTTTGCAGAATTGGCCAACTCTGGAAAAGCTTACATGACCAAATGTCAGTCCATCATCAGCAACACAACAAGGGCAGATGAGATTAATAATGCCATTCTCCCCCTTCCCCAGCTATATGCGCAGGCATGCATACATTGAGTAGCAAAGATCCTCATTTTCTCCTTTGATATCTCCAATTATCAGCTAAAGATTCTGTCATGGAGTTCAAGAGACATATGTGGCTGTTGCCGTTCCACTTTTGGCAAGCCTCATCCGGTAGCTGGGTAGGCCTGGAGTCACCCACGCCCCAGGGCCATCGAGCACAGACACCAATATGGGGATGCAGCAAATGGCGTTTATTCAAGTGCGTAATTGCTTTATATACCTGTCTTGTCTTGTGTGCGTTCCCGCGATAAGCAAGCTAGCCACCCAGCTTCTGTGCCCCTCCTATCTTTCCGTGCCAGCCCAAGATCTTCCGGTTGCCAGTCCCTACACCAGGGTACTGAAAGAGCTGGCTGATGTTATTGTGGGATCTCTTTCCATTATTTTTCAACAGTCCTGGGAGTCTGGAGAGGCTCTGGTCAACTGGAAGCTTCAAATGTTGTCCCAGTTTTCAAGAAGGGTAAGAAGGAAGACCCTGTTAATGACACGCCTGTCAGTCTCAGGTAAAATTATGGAGAAATTTATTCTGTGATCTCAGGAAAAACACTTGAGAGGCAATGCAGTCATTGGTCATAGCCAACATGGCTTCATGAGGGGAAAGTCCTGTTTAACTACCTTAATTTCTTTTATGACAAGGTCAGTCATCTAGTTGACCAAGGGAAACCAGTACATGTGGGGTTTTTAAAATATTTTTTTTTTATTTTAGCAAAGCTTTTGATACTGTCTCTCACAGTATTGTTCTGGACGCAGCTAGACAAGTCCATAATACGTTGGGTGAAGACTTGGATGACAGGTTGAGCACAAAGTTACAGTAAATGGTGTTACATCAGACTGGTGGCCAGTCACTAGTGGAGTTCCCCAGGGCTCAATTTTAGAGCCAGTGCTGTGGGCTCCCTTGAGAGTAGAGAGGCCTTACAGAGATAGACTAGAGAGCTGAGCAATCACTAACTGTATGATATTTAATAAGAGCAAGATTCTGCACCTGGGACAGGATAATCCTGGTTATATATACAAATTGGGGGACGAGAGGCTGGAAAGCATCCCCATGGAAAGAGATGTAGGGGTTTGGGTTGATGGCAAGTTGAATATGAGTAAACAGTGTGCCCTGGCAGCCAAAAGGGCCAACTGGGTCCTAGGGTGCATGAAGCACAGCATAGCTAGCCAGTCAAGGGAGGTGATTATCCCACTCTACACCACACTGGTGCATGCCCACCTCGAGTACTGTGTGCAGAGATGCCTCAGTATAAGAAGGACATAAAACTATTAGAGAGTGTCCAGAGGAGGGCAAACAAGATGGTGAAAGGCCTTGAGGGCAAGACTTATGAGGAGCAGCTGAGGTCATATGGTTTGTTCAGCTGGGAGAAGAGGGGTGACCTCATCGAAGTCTACAACTTCCTCAAGGGGGGCAGTGGAGGGGGAGGTGCTGATCTCCTTTCTCTGGTGACCACTGATAGGACTCAAGGGAATAGTATGAAACTGTATCTGGGGAAGTTTAGATTGGACAATAGGAAAGGCTCTTCAATGAGAGGGTGGTTGGTCCCTGGAACAGGCTCTCCAGAGAAGTGGTTATGGCACCAAGTCTGTCAGAATTCAAAGAGCATCTGGACAATGTTCTTAGTCATATAGTTTAGTTTTAAGTAGTTAGAGAATAACAGAATGGTAGGGGTTGGAAGGGACCTCTGGAGATCATCTAGTCCA
>JAVSBS010007009.1:283912-305894 GCA_033124195.1 Coracias cyanogaster | reverse complement strand
GAGCAGATCGACCCTCCCACTTAATTTCGTGTCAACTGCAAATTTACTGAGGCTGCATTTGATCCCCTCATCCAGGTCATTGATAAAGATATTAAACAAGACTGGTCTCAAATGAGCCCTGAGGGGCACCGCTTGTAACCAGTCACCAACTGGATTTCACTCCATTTACCACCACTCTCTGGGTTCAGCCATCCAACCAGTTTCTAACCCAGCGAAGAGTCCACCTGTGTAAGCCTTGAGCCACCAGCTTCTCCAGCAAAATGCTGTGGGAAACAGTGTCAAATGCTTTACTGAAGTCCAGGTAGACAACATCCACTGCTTTTCCCTCATCCACTAGGCGGGTTACCTGATCATAGAAGGAGATCAGGTTGGTTAAACAGGACTTCATGAACCCTTCATGAACCCATATTGGCTGGGCCTTATCCCTCTGTTATCCTGCACTTGCCATGTGATCACCCTCAAGATGAACCTCTCCATAATATTCCCAGGTACTGAGGTTAAGCTGACAGGCCTGTAGTTCCCCAGATCCTCCTTTGTGCCCTTCTTGTAGATGGGTGTCACATTGGCAAGTCTGCACTCATCCGGGACCTCCCCAGTTGACCAGGATTGCTGATAGATGATGGAGAGAGGTTTGGCAAGTTCCTCTGTCAGCTCCCTCAGCACTCTCGGGTGGATCCCATCTGGCCCCATAGACTTATGGATGTCCAATTGACTTGGCAGGTCATTCACTGCTATTTCCTGGATTATCAGGGGATCATTCTGATCTCCATCCCTATATTCCAGCTCAGGGGACTGAATATCATGAAGATAACTGATCTGGCCATTAAAGACTGAGGCAAAGAAGGCATTAAGTACCTCAGCCTTTTCCTCACCCTTGGTAATGATGTTCTCCCTTGCATCCAGTAAAGGGTGGAGATTCTCCCTGGTTCTTTTTTTGTTGTTAATATATTTGTAAAAACACTTTTAATTATCTCTTGCAGTGGTGGCCAGGCTGAGTTCTAGCTGAGCTTTTTCCCCCCTAATGTTCTTTCTACACAACCTAACTAAACCCCTATACTCTTCTTGAGTAGCCTGCCTCTTCTTCCAAGGGTGGTAGACTCTCCTCTTTCTCCCAAGTCCCAGCAAAAGCTCCCTGTTCAGCCAGGCTGGTCGTTTTCCCTGCCAGTTTGTCTTACAACACATGGGGACAGCTTGCTCCTGAGGCTTTAAGAGCTCTTTCTTGAAAAAAGTCCAGCTTTCCTGGACACCTTTGCCCTCTACGACTGTACCCCAAGGGACTTTCTCAACCAGTGTTCTAAACAGGTTGAAGTCTGCCTTTCAGAAGTCCATGGTAACGGTTTCGCTGCCCCCCCACTGCTTACTTGGCCAAGAATTGACAAGTCTATGATTATGATTTCATGGTCACTAGGACCAAGACAGCCTCTGACCACCACATCATCCACCAGACCTTCTCTGTATGTAAACAACAAGCCCAGCAAAGCACCTCCCCTGGTGGGCTCACTTACCAGTTGAGTAAGGAAGTTATCTTCTATGCACTCCAGGAACCTCCTGGACTGTTCCCTGCCTGCTGTGTTATATTTCCAGCAGATGTCTGGCAAGTTGAGGTCCCCCACAAGAACAAGGGCTTGCAATTTTGCGGCTTCTGACAGTTGTCTATAGAACAATTCATCAACCTCTTCATCCTGGTTGGGTGGTCTATAACAGACTCCCAACAGGATATCCGCCTTGTTCCTTCCTCCACTTTACCCATAAACATTCAACCGATCCATCACACTTGTTAACTTCCATGCAATCAAAACACTCCCTAATATAGCGAGCCACTCCACCTCCCTTTCTATCTTGCCTATTCTGTTTGTAGAGCTTACAGCCATCCATTTTAACGTTCCACTCATGGGAGTCATCCCACCATGTTTCCGTAATGGCGACTACATCATAGCAGTCGTGTTGCACAATGGCCTCCAGCTCCTCCTGTTTGTTGCTTATGCTGCGTGCATTAGTGTAAAGGCGCTTGAGCCAGGCTAACAACCTCATTCCCAACAACAGCGTGTGACCCTTAGACTCAACTCTAGCAGGCCCAGTTTTATTCCCTTCCCCCTTCAGACCTAGTTTAAAACCCTTTCAATGAGCCCAGCCAGCTTGTACGCAAGGATTCTTTTCCCCTTTGAGACAGATGAACTCCCTCTGTCGCTTGCAGACCCCGTGCAGCATAAAGCTCCCCACACTCAAAACCCCCAAAATGCTGTTGGTGGCACCAGCCTCTCAGCCACGTGTTAATCAGGTGGGTCTTCCTTCCTCTTTCAGTATTCTTCCCTGCCACTGAAGGGATTGAAGAGAACACCACCTGGGCTCCTGAGCCCTCAAGCAATCTTCCCAGGGCCCTGAAGTCTTTTAAAATTGTTTTCAAGTTTCTCTCTGTAACATCGTCATTACCAACCTGAATAACCAGTAGAGGGTAATAGTCTGATGGCTGAATGACCAGAGAGTTCCCTAGTAATATCTCTGACCTTGGCCCCAGGGAGGCAGCAGACTTCCCTATGATGTGGATCTGGCCAGCATATGGGGCCCTCGGTTCCTCTCAGAAGGGAGTCAACAACTACAATTACCCTTCTTTTTTTCTTGTTAGAGCTAGTCCTAATGTGTGGGGGAGACCATCTTACCCTGGGTGGCTCCCCTGATAGGCCTTCATCTCCATCATTATTTGTTTCCCTCAATTTCCAGAGCCCCATACCTGTTGTGCAAGGGCAACTGGGAAGGGGAGAGAGGCTGGGAGGGGGTTCTCCTACCTTGCCGAGCAGGGACCTGCTTCCATTCCCCCTTATCTCTTAGTCCTCTCCTTTTCCCTGGTGGCAAGGGAGAAGGGGATCCTCTCCTTCTAATCGAGCCTCAGCCTGCTGCCCTGTCCTCAAGGACGGGGTGGGCCAGACTCCACCAGTCCATTTCCCTCTCACACCCCCTTATTGTTCTCAGCCTTTCCCCCTCCTTCCATGGCTCAGCCTCACTCTCCCCAGCAGCACCAGGCTCCGCCGCTCTCTGCAGCCAGAGCCCTGGCCACCTGCGTGCTTCCTCGGGGCCTCTGTTTGGGTCGACACATTCTTTCTCACACAAGCCTTTGCGTGGGTCCTGCCGGGACTTTCCTTCCTTGTCCACTTCAAAAACCTCCAAAGAGGAAAAATTAAAAACCATAGCGCTTTGGCACAGGGTTTACCGATGCCGGTGCGGCTTTCTCGCTGTTCGTGCTCTGAAGCTCCGGAGTTTCAAGGCTGGCATCAGGAGAGCTCAAGCACAGCTTGTTGTAGCAAGATTTAGCTGTTTACACACTGAGAAAAACACCCTTGTGTATCTTATGGTCTGTATTTTCCTACCAAAGCCTGGTTTTAGTTGCATATTAGTTACAGTCTGAACCCAGATTAGATGGGGCTCTGAACATGTTCTCCATCTTATCCTCAGAGCCCAATGTTCAGGCTCGCTTAGCCTGACTACCTACCTGGGTTCCTCCCTTCCTCTGCTCTTCAGCTGCAATCCCCATCTTGCCCCAGTGCTTCCCACCTGTGAGCAGAAAGTTACAACAGGACACCCAACCCAACCAACTTCGGGGAAGGGATTGGTAGTTGGGTCTGGTCTATGGGCCCCAAAACAACTTGAGGCTACAATCAACCCTTAGATTTTATATGCCCTAGGTCTGTCAACACAATAAGGTATGTTCAGGCACCCCCAATTAACTCCAAGTTAATGGTATCTGTAAAACCTGCTCACAAGGGCTATCAGACATCTACAAAAACTATTACAGCTGGTAGTACCCTTATAGTGCAAAACCTGAAAACACACTTTATAACATGTCCTGTTTAACAGGGCATTTCAGCCTCCACATCTGTTATGGTTTAGCTGGGATTATTTTTTGTTTGGTTACTCTGGGTTTGATGTTTTGTTTTGTTTTAAAGCAGGCTGTGTTATCTCTCCAGGGGTAGCTACCTGTGGCATTGCCGCATGGGAACAGCTGCCTGGGAAGACAAGTGGGTATCCCACAAGGTGCATTCAGGAGAATTCTAGACAGTACGGAAAAAACCTTTGAGATGGCAGATTCTCTCCGCATCAAGGGCAGCAAATGAAGCAATCATTGCTACAGCAGTTACCAGAAGAATTAATCATGTGTTGCTGTGCAGGTGTAACTGCCTTTTCTTCTTATTTGTCCCGTATCCCCCCACCCCCGGCATGTCGTTTCTGGTGTCTTTATCAAACCATTTACAGAACTAAGTTCTTTGTATGAACTCCTAAATAAAAGTGCAAAATCATATAGGAGCTTAGAGAAAACTTGAAGAGAAGGGTCTTGTTAACTTCAATGTATCAATATTTAACAGCCAATTACTTTGAAACATAGACTGTGTCTAGGCTCTCACCCCACCTCCATATAAGAGATCAATGAGAAATAATTTGCACTATGATGCTTTATAGGAACTCAAAAGAATTCATCAATAAGATGAAAAAGCTTGCAATGCAAGCAGACACTACCTAATTCTGATTAATATTAAAAGGACGCTGTCCAGTCTTCTAAACTAAAAACACAATGTAGCTTATGTACTTAAAGTTGTAAAACCTCATAAGGAATGCGGTCTATGTTAATTACAGTCTGTCTGGGAAGGGGGAAATTAAGTTGATCCTTTTAGTGATAAATTATTCAAAATGAAAAAAATAAAAACGATCGACTGCAGCATTAGAGTCAAGCCCTACACATTAACCTCACACTACACAGGGGTTGTTCTATAGCAACACATGCATACTTTTAATTTGACAAATAAATTAAGCCACTGGGGTAGTCTTGCTGACAGGTTACATTTAGAATTAATCAGTGCAGCACTGATTTGGAGGTGTGTTATTAAGATAGTTGTTACAAATATAAAACTCTCATTTTCTTCATTAAAAGTTAGACAGAAACACCACCCAGCATTAGCAATCATTGCAAGTGTGTGTTTATTTGCTGCAGAGGAACTAGATTCCAGTGGTTTTAAAGTCACTGGGACTGGTCTTACATTCTTTTCTGGAAAAATTCCTGGTAAAGCCATCTTGGGATGGATCTGTGGGATGGTAAAAGAAAGTAAAGGAGGGATCAGCACTTCTACAGACCCTGTGTCCAGTACAGATGTGAGCCAAAGAACATCCAGACGTTGAGAATGTTCAGCTGAATCAGTAGTATGCACAGCTAAGCTAAGATTTATAGTCAAAGAGTATCAAGAGTTACTCAGCACATACAGTTCTTTAGTGTTACAATCAGCAAGACAACTGCTCTTACTATTTGCTGTGAAATGTTGGGTACAATAAATGGAAACAACCATTTAACACTGAGTGCCACACCAAGTTCTTGAAAACAGAGATCTTAAACTAAACATTAAAAATCACCAAAAAAAAGCCACTATGAAAAACAAACATGATGAAACAAAAGAAGTGAACCTCATGGAAAAAAAATCCACTATATGAATCTACTTCCATACTGCTTCCCCCCCCCCCCTTCTTTTTCTCTTGCCAGTTCATTCAACAGAGTGTTACATTTCTCCTCTTCCAGGCTAACTAAAAATCTTTGGATTTCTCTCATACCAGGTAGCAAAACCAAGACAGGAAGTTTTACTGGTAGAAGAATATAGGGGAAATCAGAGGAAAGAGCCACATAACCATTAAGGAAAAATAAGAGCAGGTTCTTAGGAAGGGAGCTGTCTGGTCTCCAAAATAGGGCAAGCCTCAGCTGAAGTATTTGTTCCAGCTGTGATGTTCATAACAGCTGTCCTGGATTTGGGTTCTCTAGTACGAGCTGGCTTCACGCTCCAGCCATTTCCTGGGTGAGGAATTGCTACAGCCTGGATCTCTCCCAGCCTAACTACTTACATGAATCTCATAATAACTCTGAGACTCTTAATTCTCCATCCAATCTGCTAAAACACGGCCAGTTCCTACAAAAGGTTTTAGGGATGAACAGACCAATCTATATGTGCACCCAGACTTGCACAGTATGATCATAACTATATCTATAGCAAACTTAGTTGAAGGATCAGACACGTGTCTGCCAGTATCTATCTCATTTCTTCTCAGGTTGCTAATTCCTGATGGATGATGACAATGATAAGAGATTTATTGTGAGTCTTGCAGTGGCTGATTTACATTGCAGCCTATTAAGTTGTATCTGAGCTACTTGACCAATTTGACTTGACTCCAGTTTGACCTCTGGAGGCTAATCAAAGCCTTTGTTCTTACTGAGTCTTACCTTTGGAGTTGTGGAGTGGGTAGGAAATTTAAGCTGCAGTTCATCTTTGGCTAGTTTTCAAGTTCCATATATATAAAAAAATAACTCAGATTTTAGAGCTAAGCAGTTTTTAGCTGTCATCTGTGACAGCTTGAGTGCAACGTCCAGCACTTTCATGAACTCCGTAAACTTAAGAGGGCAGAGGCTGTCAACTGAACAGGAAGTTCTTTATACTGTAAATGGTTATTAGGGTACAGAAAAAGAAAGTTAAACTTATGTAGCAATCTCATTTTAGGTCAACTTATGTAACCAGAAATTATTACCTTAAAGGGTTTCTGAATAGAGAAATAATTTTTTTTTTTAAATAAATAGTAAAGATTACAAGGATTTGGTCATTCCTTTTATTTGTGTCAGAAAAAATTGAAATTCAACAGATTTTTCTGGCTGGACTATCACCCTTATTAAAAAATATCAGTACAAATATAAAAGCACTGGCTTTACATTCTCTTTCAGTTTGTTTGATAAGAAGGTAATACCCTTTCAGTGAAGTGTTGAATTGGCTTGTTCTCTTTATAAGGTCTAGGAAGTGGAAGTGGCAGACTATAATTTTCTCCACTCTAATTCTGTTTTCTTCATGGTGTTGATTTGGTTTTCACTTCAGATTTATTTTCTCTGGCAGATGGGTTTGCCTGGAATCTGATTCTGCCCAGCTGAGACAACGCTCCAGTGCTCCACATCTAACTATACTTCTTGTAATTTTCAGTGTATTTACCCTCAGAAATGCTTTCCTCCCCTGTTAGAGAGAAAGACACCCAGGACTAGATCCAAAGAAAGCCTCAACACTCACTGCTGCCCTCTCACCTTACCCCAGAGGGCGTGAAAGACTGGACATCTTTAGTTTGAATGTTTAAACTCCCAATGTGTCTCAACTTCTCAATGGGGAGAGAGTTAGGAGAACTGCCTGGAGAACATGGAGAAGGTTGTGTTGGTCTGTCTGCCTCTCACATGCTGGGCTGATGAGCATCTTGCTGAGTCTGGTCTGCAAAAAAAAGCATCAGTTGTTGCATTCCTTTAAAACCCATCTTGAGTTGGGTGTGTAGTATCCATCCCTCAGAAATAACCAGCTTCCTTAAGTATTCCACTAGGATCTTTAGAATCTAACTTCAGCTTTCTTTTATCATAGGTGATTATGGGTGCATCTCCTACCTTGAATAAAGATGAACCTGGGCTGTGTATGGGGTTCCTTTTTGGGGAGGGAGGGCTAGGAAGTAAGAAAGTCACTCTCATTTGCTCTTGTTGCAGCTTCTCTATTGCATTTTAAACAAAGATCCTCCAGACTTAAAAGCATGGCTCAAGTGGCTGTTGGTTTAGGTGCTCACTTGCAGTAGTTGAGGAGAAGTAGGAGGCCACTACCCTCTATACACTGTAGGTACTAAAGAGTGTATGGCTACTGAATTATCCAACATGGGGTAGGTGTGATACATAAGCCGTGACACTTCAGCAGTCTATCCTTTGTAAGACAGTATTGATCTCTGCTGTATTTCCCAGGGAAGGAACCAAGCTCAGGAATTAATCCTGAATGGAGGAAAGTGATGTATTAAGTGCTTGGACTGTGGAGAGGGATTTAAGGAACACATCTGTCTGCTGGATTGCTTATTGGCTGGTGCAGGCTTCCCACCGAGACTTCCTACCTGGGTTGTGAAATCCCTTCTGAGCTGCTTGCTCAGGGATTACCTGGGACAGTGAGATGATGCCAGGACAATGAGAAGTCCAAGAACCAAGTATTCAAACCTAGTGAAGGAAGACCGGAAGGCTGCTTCCACCTCTCAAAACATCCTTGGCAACACAAGAAATTGGACTTGGGTCAACACTCTCCCCACTAGACCTGGGAAAAGGAGTCAGTGTAGGAGGCAACAGGCACTTTCTCAAGACAATTACTTCAGTGAAAGATATAGGGCCACATTTGTTTAGCACTATAGCATCAATAATTAGTACAAATATACCAACCCTTACCAGGATAGAGCTGACTCCAATAGTATGCAACCTTAATCCTTCCTTGGGACTCACAGACGTGTGTGCATGATGACTGTTACAATTATATTTTATCATTAAAGTTAGGACTTCTTTCTGTCACTGTGCAGCTCTTACATTCATACCCATTATGTATGAGAATTCTAATTACTATAATTATATGTTACATATTATTAGTTTGTATGCTAAAAAGGTAACAGGGGAGAAAGCAGGAAATGTGTTACATAGCAAATCTCTTTCCTGCTCTGTATGTTATGAGTTAGCATATAAAGTATTTTATTCCTAATTAAAGTATAGCAGGGCCTTTTTGCAGTGCTTCATTACCCATTCTCCACAAAGAGGCATGGCCCCATCAGTCTTATGATGAGATGCCACCAAATAAAGTTATTATGCCAAGAAGCCATCTAGGGAGAAGCTATTATCTAGTTTCCTACAAAAGCAGTTTCTAGTCTTATTAGCTTGCATTATATGGCAGAAATTGAACTTACATAGCAGAAACTGAACTTAGGAGGATACAGTGAAACATGCACACTACCCATTCTTCAGCCTACATGCAGGATGTTAAACTTCCTTTAGAGAGAGCAAAGCTAATAGTCCAAGATCTTGAGGTGCGCAGTCAGCATCTCGGTTGAAGGCAGAGGAAGAAGTCATGCAGTTCTGATAAAGAGGGTTATACAAAAGCTGTGCTGAAGTCTATTTCTCACCCAAGTTTGGTAGCAAAAGTCAGCAGGCCTGAAGAGATCTGCTATTCTCGCACATAATTGCAATTGCCTTTACAAGCTGTTTATTTACACGAACAACAATAGCACTTGCTTGTGTAAATCTTATCATATACAAATGGCAGTCTACATGATTTGGCTGCACAGTGGTGAGCTTCCATGTGCATAAATATGCATTACAACTGGGCTTTAGATTAGAGAAATCTGATCCTGAGAGGTCTTACTGAGCTCTGCAAAATTGAAAACTTTAGTTACTCAGATGTTGCTTTGAAGTATTTTGACTGAAATTTTGTCCATGAGTTTAACTGGGAATAAAACAAGAGGAAAATTTGTCCTCTTGGAATGTTTCTACTGGAGGAATTGCTGCCATTTCAGTCATTCTACAAGGAATTGCTGTGAATTCAGAAAGTGCAGTGAAATTCCAACAGGGAATTTTGTAATGTCCACCCAACATCAGCAAGTATTCAGATTTGAAGGCAGTTTATAAAGTCATGCACTAGGGACAGATTTGAGTTAGGACAGAAAAATATTCAATAACAGGTGTTTAAAGATGAGTATTCACTCTCAAGTTATTCAGATATGGAGAAAAAAAGAGAAGGGGAAGGGAACATGGATGGGGAAGGGAATAGGAAGGGAAAAGAACATTTGGAGCCTTTCAGCTAATTGGAGATTCAGATGCATCAGTAAAATAAGCCAGGTTTTATTCATAAAGATAAAGCATGCTTACAAGTCTTGGGAAAAAAAAAAAAAAAAGCCTCCCTCATGTCTCCTTCATGGGACTTCAGCTGTTAACAGCACCACTGATTTTACTATGACTGTTTTGTTCAGTATCATGTTTTTATTTAAAACTGTGTTCCACAGGAGGGTCCTACAGGTGTCCTGCATTATCTACAGTTATAGCCATTTGCAGCCTGTGCTCAATGGAGTGCCTTGATGTTTGTTACAATAAATATCAGACCACTGACTGTTAGATCTCTGTGTGCTGAAATTCTTACCTTCACCAGAATGTCATTTAGAAAGGTGTAGCTTTGGGCTAGTAAGAAAGGGAGTAAGAAAATGAATGCAGCTTTTGGAAATAGCAATGCTGGAGAAACCTCTGGCTCCTTTTGGAAATACCATCATTGCAATGTAATTCATGACCAGTCATCATATAACAAGGAACTGTGAGTTTTAACCTAGTTTTAACAAGTGTCTCTACCCCTACCTATCTGCTATCATTAAGCTCGTGCTTAAAGTCAGGTCCTTTTTTGGAGCCATGTATAAGCCCATCCTAGGCTGTGTGAGGAAAAATCAGATCAAGATATCTGTCATCAGCCCACCATACTAGGAGGCAGGAGATAGTATAGAGAAGGGAGAGAATTGATGAAGACTTTCTAAAATGTAGAGGACTGTACCCTATAGGACAGAGTCATCTGCATCTAGGCACTGTGGTTACATAACTCATTATGGTGATAATGTTGCACGGAGCCATGAGAACATGTGAGGCCAGGATTAAAATCTGATACCTTTATGGGTCTGTAATTGCTTTGTGTTTATTCTGATTTGTAGATAAACCCCATGCTCTTCCTACATGAGCTCCTATGATATCTGTAAGCACAAGGTCCTCTGGAGAAACCTGTTTGGCTGTGCAGGTGCGGACAGCCTGTTGTAGCTCTGAAGTTGCTAAGGGACCACAACTCTCCCTGAAGAACTGTAAGAACAGAAAAGCAAGAGTAGAAGAAAGACACACACCCCACCATGGACAGACACCTGGAGAAGGGAGAGAGGGGACCATACAGAAAGGGTCATATCTGTGGCTTCAGACTTCCCAAGAACCCTGAAGAAGCCCCAGGAGGAGAAGGTTATTTTCCAGAAGAGTTGGCAGAGCAAAGGAGACAGAATGAATTCACTAGCTCAGATTACTCCGGCATTGGTCACAGCTCTGAATGCTGCTGGTTACCTTGCATCGTAAGGATGTGTGAAAGGAAGGCCCATTGCTCATGCAGAAAAGCCCCATGCACAGGCTGTGCAGGAGGCTAGAAGGTGTTATTGCAGGAGAAGAAGGGTCCACAGCTGAAATTCATCTTGAAATTGCTGCCTCATGAAACCAACCCTCTCCTTTGGATTTGGCATTATGATGGTCAAGGAGCCCTGCAGTTTAACACTCTGGCCCTCAACACTACACTTCAACCCGTCCTCTGACATGTCAATTTTCAGTGCACACTGTCTTAGTCTTCAAAACCACCTTCATAAGGGGACACAAGTAGGAAATGGCCACTGATGTAACCATTCATGTAGTTGCAGGGCTGCATAATCAAAAGTAATACAACAGCAGTAAGTCAGAATACTTCATCACAGTGAACCTGTCTCTCCCTAGGAAGTCCTCTGGATGATACTAACCTTGAAGTTGACATTAGATTTACAGCTCCATTCCCCTGGGTAATGATGCTGATTACATCCATACTAAAAGAGCAAAGTAAGTTCACTTCCTTCCCTTCTGGAGTAAGGCTTCACTCACGGCTGTCACAAAGAAAACCTATGACAGGTCTCTGAATTGCTTTAGACATTCAGCAGCTGCAGAGCTCTTTCTGAAGGCTAGAAATCTCTCCACTGCTCCAGAGCAACTGACAGCTGAAGAAAGGTGGTTAGCTAAACTCTTTGTTGTAGCCATTCTATATACCAAGATAAGTAGAGTGATTAAACTGATGTATACTGCTTGGACACCCAGCTGCTTTTCTCCCCAAAATAAGATCTGCAGAGCAGGTACTCAATTGCTTAATGAAACAACCATTCTTCTTTTGACAACACTATTACTAGACTGTAAGCAGAGGGATCCCAAATTGTCAGTTTAAGATGCATTCACCTTTCATATGTGGCTTGAGTAAAAAATCCTGGGGCTCAGACTGACTGAATTTACTGGGACAGGCATTTGGTATGGGACTCATCTGCCTAGAAGTAGGTAGCTACAGTGGAGCTGTCTACCTATGAGCTATAGTAAGGGCTCACTTTCTAGCCAATGCAGATCTCAGCTATCACTCAGTGGACTCTAAGACATGATAATCTCACTGTAGAATAGACATCTACCCTGGGGTGGTTTAGCCTGGAGAAGAGAAGGCTGAGATGGGATCTGATCAATGTGTATCAGTATCTGAAGGGTGGGTGTCAAGAAGATGGGGCCAGACTCTTTTTGGTGGTGCCCAGTCATAGGACAAGGGACAACGGGCACAAACTGGAACACAGGAAGTTCCACCACAATATCAGGAAAATATTCTTTCCTGTGACGGTGACAGAGTCCTGGGCCAGGCTGCCCAGAGAGGTTGTGGATTCTCCTACTCTCGAGAGATTCAAAACCTGCTTGGATGTGATCCTGGGCAACTTGCCCCAGGTGAACCTGCTTTTGCAGAGGGGTTGGACTAGGTGATCTTCTGAAGTCTCTTCCAACCCCTACCATTCTGTGATTCTGTGAATCATCTCTGAAAACATGTATTTCCTCTCAATTTACCAAAAACTGCACTTGCAGCCAAGGTTGCCTGAGAACCAAAAAAAGCAGGCGCATAATAAATCCACTTAAACGATTAGCAAAATCCTCAAGTACCGTACTCACACTGTTACAGAAAGTCTCTTCCCTGCTCTAAGCTCTTCTGCTAATTGCTACAATAACAACTTGCACACTTAAATCAGAGGGTCTGTGGTCACCAGGTGAGTCATAAAGGAAAAGGGCAGGGAGGAGGGCTTTTCAGAGGGCTTTTGTTGGCTATCACTAAAGTATTTATTCCCAAGGCCTTTTGATAACCAAGGGTAGGGAGGCTGCTGATAATTTTCAGTTACATACTAGCATTTGATATAAAACTGCAAAGCTCTTGGTTTCTTGGTGCTTCTGCAGGCGTTTGACCACCAGCAGGACTGGGAACAAGTGCTGCTGGTAAATACAATTGACAGGGAACATTCATAACCAACACTGCTCAGCACAGCCTTCAAAGGAGCATAGCTGAATGAGATTGCCTGAGGCAAGTCTGTTCGAGTACATTTACACTGCACATAAATCTGATGCAAGATCTCTCCTCCTTGCAGTGATCCTAAAGAGGCAGTGAGTTTTAGGGGCTGGGTGAGATGCTACTCAAGGTGGTTTGTGAACAGTAACCAGATTAGGATTCACACTGAGGGCTATGATAGAGTCTTAGCATGTGCCTTGGGGCTATGAATAGTAGATACCAGTGTATCTACTATAAATGTAAAGACCAACATCATCCACACTACACAGGACCTGGCTCTGGGCTTCTTGGCCGTGCTGAGTTAGTGGTTGGACTTGGTGATCTTAAGGGTCTCTTCCAACCAAAATTATTCTATGCTTTTTATTGAAAGATCGTTCTCGGGTAAGAGAGCAAACAAGACAGCCTTGTCCATGCAGCCTTCAGGGCACCGTCTCTGGAAAGTATAGCTCTAGAACCATGCCAAATTTTCTTTTGGATGGAATTAGTGAGGCCCATGATAGAGCCGAGGAGCCAGATAAAGACCAAGTGGAGTAGAAAATCAGAGCTCTCTTTATTGCACCCATTCTTTGGACCTTACATTTAGCTGTATCTGTGGACTCTGAGAGGCTGTAGTTAGACTTTCATTTCTGCATACCAGTATAAACCTAATCTGGCAGGTTACTAGATTGAGTAATTGCAGTGATTCACACAGGAATACTCACTATTTTAAGTGTATGTTTAGTTATCTTGTCCTATTGAGTCTTTATGCCTCATCCTGAGAAAAAGTGAGGTGTCTGAAATAACAGAAGATATCAGTGCTAATCCATAGTACTTCTCACATGCTTTGGCTCTGTATTTTAGGAGAGCCAGACAGCTTTCTTTGGGAACAGCAGTGCAGCCAACCATTACCATATGCTGTGTGGGTTCCCTCTTTCCGCTCCTCAAAGGAACTGACAGCCTGGCCTGGCCAGAAAAACAAAACAGTGTACTTGACACACACAAAAAAGAGGTTTTGAAGGTTTTGTTCAGGATCACAATAAAAAATGAGATATTACACAGGAAAACTCAACAGAGAAACCTCAGAATAGCTAAAAAACCTGAGACACGGGTGACCCATCCTCTCACTTGAGTTGAAGTACAATTCTCCCTTGGTTTCTCCTCTGGCTGTGAAGGAGTTTGGCCATTAGGATATTGGCTGCTCCAAACAAAGATACATGTTTTATCCCTTTTGTCTAAGGGACAATGTTTCTCTACTGGGGACATGGTTTTGACTAGCCATTTTGTAATGAAAAATCTACTTTTCCTGCTATTCTGTGAGCTGATTTGTCCACTATGCTCTTTCCTTTAAAAAAAAGCAGTCAGCTCCCACTTACAGATTCTCAGATCACCATGGACTTGTGGAAACATCTGCGCAGTGACATCAGTGGGAGTTGTATATGTGGAGAACTGAACAGCTGTACCTGTTAAATATTTGTATTGCTCATGTGGGGATTACCATTCTGGGTTTCACATAATGGCTTTGCTCCTTTTGACTACATTGTCTGTTCTCCCAGAAGATATCATTTGGTTAGCTACTTAGCTGACATCAAAGGTGTTCTACCGAAGTCTACAATGCCAGCACTTACGTGAATTCCTGCCCTTCTGAAAAATGCACTGCTGAGTGCAGTTGGCTATGGGTTATCCATGCCAGATCTTCAGAGTTGGTTTAGCTGTAACTGTGATGTTTGAGGAAGCACACGGAGATACAAATGTATTATTTCCAGGGCCAGAAATAAGGGTATTCTTTTTTGGGCTGTGCCAGCTTGAATTAAAAACCTAGTCAGAATAAAATCTCTATGTAGAGCTGGCATAGGTACCCCTCCAGCTTATGGGTTGGACCAAAGTCTGGACCCCCACCCTGTGGTTCCACATTCAGTCAGCTCAGATTAAGCTGGGATCATTAATTCCAAGCACAATGGATCAAGACAAATACATCTTCATTGTTTCTGTTAGGAATCACAACCAAGATAACAAACTCTCTGCCAGAATCACCTTCAACATAAGTGTTGAAGACGCAGAGGCTATGGTCTGAGGACAGCCAGGCTGTCATCTGGAGCCTGGTGAGAGTGCACTAACTCCTATGACCATGGGAAATAAGGGACAGGAGAGAAGAATGCTTTTTGCCAGGTGGTGCCATGCAGTCAAGATGTGGAACTGAGACTGGGAAAGTACTCCTGAATCCCTTGGTACAGGCAGAACCTGAGTATACTTACAGCAGAAAGTCTGGGTCCCAAACTGCAGGTTTTGGATTAGAAAAGTCTTTCTGAATCCAAACAGGCTCTACCGTGTTAGCTTAGTTACTAGGCCAGATTTTAATTTGTCCTATGCATTTACACTGCACCTTGGCTTCTAAATGATTCCTCTGGGAACACAAAGCATGAAGAGCACAGCACAGTGAAAACCCAGTGACTACACAGCAGGCTGCATGGGTCTGGGGTCAGCAGGGAACAAAATTAATAAGGTTAAATGACCCCATCCAACCCAGGGTACTAGTGCTACCTGATTTGCTGTTATACCAAGAGTATTCCAAGGTAGCAACACCCCGAATGATGGAGTGGTGATTATGGTGCCATAATCACACTCTAGGTAATGAGGTATAATAGTTATAACCACACAAGTCTCCATTATTAATTACAACTATAGGCTAAGTAATAACTAGATGCTTCTTCAACCTCATACTTAGCATCTAGGTATTACTATAGTAGGCTACATGTAAATCTGATGGAGTATTAGAAATTTGGGGGTATTTTTGGTGATAAATATGCCACCCATTTTACTCTTTCCAACTGCCAGGTTAAGCTGTTTAGGAAAATGAATATATTTAAAAGTCTCTAAATGTAAATCAGCAATGGACTTTTTGCCTGCTGCTTTTTCCTGAATACATTTTGCTAGAGCCACTTTAGTACAGTGAGGTGCATCTCACTGTACTAAATACAATGTATTAATTATTTTTCTATTAAAATATCTTTAGTAACAGATCTCCACCCACATACCAGCAACACTGACATAGATGGAACAAGGCCAATTTACTTCAAAGTGTGTGTATCCACTTGATGTACGCAAGACACATTGAAGGGAGTAATTTAAGTAGAGTGACTTCTCTTTTGGACAAAAGGCAAGGTCTGGGGAAAACAGACATCTAATTTTCATATGAAGTTACAGTTGAGCTGCCTGAGGTTTCTCATGCAGTTTTGCCATCATGAAGCTGCATTACAATCTGTTTTTCCAGGCAGTTTTCCTACAGCTACAATGAAGTTGATTTATGACCCATCCACTTCTACATGTTACAGCAGCAACATTAGCCCTGCTTCTTCAGTACATATCCAGTCTCAGACTGTCTTAGAATAAATTTATTTACTCTATAGTCTTACCTGGAGTATGGCTTGTATTCACATTTTATTCCCCTTATCATATGTAGGTTAGAGGAAGAAGCTAAAGGAATATTTCTTAAACAGTTTCACTCAGGTCTTAAAGAAATATTGTCCACTTACCTTACAGAAAAGGAAAAAAACATAAAATCCTTCTTTTCAGGAATGAAGGTCCAGAGTCTTCACTTTTCCCTCTCCTCAAATTAAAGGCACTTACATAAAGCACCCTAAGCTATAAAACTAATAGGCCAATGATCCTGTGATGCTTAGTAGAGCAGTAAGATCTAATGACCCCTGCACCAGCTGTAGAAATTATTGGACTCCCAACACATCTAAATGCCCAAATTAGGTAAGATTAATTCAGAACAAGGTGCAGATGGGGCCCAACACTTCTCACTCACACCTGTAGCAGCTGGTATGTTGATTTGGGTGCTGCTTCCCCTAGAATTAGGGGCATCTGAGTGAGATGTCACTCGTACCTGGTTCTTCCCTTCACTGGGACTGGTCATGGAGTGAGCACTAGAACTGCAGTTCCAGTGTGACCAACTCAAAATACAATCAAAGAGAGGAAGACAAGTGATACGATAAAAATAGAAATTTCAGGCCCCATAAGTAAAATGTCCATAATTTCTATTTTGAACCAGGCAGAAAAGAGCTGTGAGGACATTCTAAGCATGAAATATTTTATCCAAAGCTGAATAAAGGAGTTAATTTGCTTCACAGTGTGAGTGAAGCTTGCCACTGAAGGGATCATATTTTGTTATTTTTTTTCCTGCATTGTATCATTGTGTATTTGCTACCCTCACTTTTGAGAGCTCACTGCTCTCTGTGTGGTACCTGAAGCATCCTGCATGGTTTTCAGATGCATTAATCGTGAAGCTGGTGAAAAAAAAAAAAAAAAAGAAGACACACGAGTTGCCAGTGGTTTGAACAGAGCGGGGAGAGAACAGGCAATAAAAGCAAAGCTGCTGATAGACATACCTCAATGATTTCTTTCTGATTCAGTTGATGCCTGATAATTGACAGAACTCCACTCTCAAGAGTAAGCAGGGAAAAGAGGAGACGGAGTGAGATAAAATCGGATGGAGAAGGCTCAGTTGCTATTCATTTCAATAATGTTAATCTCCCAGCATTAAGCTTTTGTACCTTTGTTATTCTAGTGGTGATAGATGTAGAGGTAAGAACACGGAAACCTAAGCTTTATCATCACATATCTTCCTAACAAAAGACAGGCAAAATAGCAACTTTCTAATAAGACAGGATGATAATGGATAATGCTGGGATAAGTGGTTTCCAAGGACACCACCTTCTAAAGGAGGCAGAATTTGGAGTGCCAGCTTGGCAAAGGCTGCAATTCTTTCTTCCTCACACTGTGCTAGGAAGAGCAGCAGCTCTTTCCACTCTCACCTTGGGTCAGTAGCACTGTACGTATTTGCCGGTCTTCATGGATGGGTGGTCTCACTGGTGGCTGGGAAGCTGATCCATGTGTGGTTCATGCTTCTGTCTCCCAGTGCTGGAAAACAGGCAGTTATGCTCCCAGGAACCTGAAGAGGGTGAAGTGGAGGATGGTCTATGGTTATTTGTAGCTCTGTGCTGCCCATGTCAAGAGAAGCGATGTATTTCCACCAGAGGCTGAGACAATGACTCTTAGGCATCTTGGTTAATTATTTTGAATGGAGGGAAGGGTTCAATATGAGCCTATACATGCTCTTGTTTCAAACTCTGGTCGTGCTTGGGAAAAAAGGCTGAATGCAATCTGTCTTGAGACATGGAAAAGTCCTGATTCAACCACACATTTAAGCATACATAATTTTTCAGCAAATGTATCATAAGCAGTTGTTCAGACAGTGTTGAAGTAGGGCCAAGTTTCCATCTTGATGCTAGATTGTGATTTATTTTTATTCTATTACAACCCAGTGGAAAAAAGCAAGACAACATTTTTGTTAAACATATTAGAGAATCCAGGAACAGCTCATAACAGTTATACTTTTATTTTCTAGTAGGACTAAAAATGCCCCCAAAATGGCAGTGGTACTCCCTATCTTCTCTGAAGTTGTTTGATTTCTGGGATATTTCTTCTTTTTTCTTAGAAAATGAGAAGCTGCTTTTTTGAGGAATGGACAATATTCATAGGGTTAGATAGTAAAATCCTATATTGCCAAGATGCATCTTATTTCAGTGTGGAACCTTGTTAAAGTAAATGAAGATGATGTGAAGACAGTGTCTTTGCAAAGTTGTGTTGACAGTATTGCTGACTTAATGCAGAAGACAGCCCTAATGCTAGAGGATTTATATTCTATAGAAAAAGAAAGAAATCATATTGGAAGTGGGCTCAAGTAATCTCAGTTCAAACTGGGGTGAAGTTCTTCTCTGATACCCTTTTCTTTTGGGAGCTTAAACTGAAACTCCTTTTCAGGGTCATGTCATTACCTGGTCAAAAATGTCTTCACTGAAAACATACTGTCCCTCCGAGGTAGTACACTGTTTCCTAAAAATGCAACAGGCTTCTGGGTGTTACAGAATGTGACAATGACCATCTGCCTATTTGCAAATATATTAAGTGGTGACCACACATTTGGGGTAATTTATACATCCCTACAGCTCTACTGAAACCAGGTACAAGATCGGCTTCACAAACTCAGAGAACTTTAAATACAAAATGGATCATTAGATCCCTTATTTGACCTCTTTGGTGTCCCTCCCTCCTCCAGTTCACAAGCAGATATTATTGTTTAGCCCATAAATTTGTATTTCATTCTAACATTTATTAGAGAAAGCTTTGCTGGCTTTAAGGACAAAAAAATGGAAATTCCATCATTTTCTTTGGCAATTTTTTCCAGCAGTTACATTATCAAGCTAATGCAGAACATATCCTTCTTTCAAATTTAGCTTTGTTTTCACTTCCAGACACTGATTCATGTTATCCCTTTCTAGGTTAAAGAGCCCTTTCAGAAGCAAGACTTCTACAGTGCGTAGGTACTCCCACAACAGCAGCCCAAGTTGATTCTAACCTCTTCCATTAGCTGGATGGGTGAACCTACGTGTCCTGATTGAGGACATCTTTCTCTAACACTAAAATATTTTTTTGAGCTTTAATTTTCAAATCTTTTCAAGTTAATGCAGTGTGAAATACAGATTAAGAGCTATCAGAAACAAACTCAGTAGATGGGGCAGTAGCTTTCTGATTTGGTGTCTATCATCATCTTTTTTCTTTCTTTTCCCCTTTACGAAATACAGCTTTAGTGGAGAAAAAGAGCTTCGTCCAAAACATTCACATATTGTCTGATGGGTAACACATTGACTGTACTCCAGCGCGGGCACATAGACTCTGATGTGTGTTTAACATATTTCACCTACTGCAAAATGTACAAGCTGTACATCTGTTCAGCATTACCTGGATGGAAATATGGACCCTTAACCATGTACAGCTGGATTAATGAAGTCATCCTTGCTCTTCAAAGACGTCGAACTCACTGTTTTCAAACCTGGTTTTCTGGAAATTCAATGTTTAGTCCTTCAGCTTCTTCACTGGAGAAAGAGTTTTAAATTGGCTGAAAAGGGAGAGAATGACACCTGATGATGCAAGTTTATGGCTTGCTTTATTCAGAAGAATTTCAGAATCAGCATCAGAGGAGAAACACACTGCTTCTGCACAGGTGTTTAGAGACTATCTACAATTTAGACTCCCTATATCGACTCCACATGAACAACTAAATGAAAGCCTTTTGTCTTTGATATGTAAGAAGTAAAACTACCTGACCCAATAGTCAGTAGCAGCTTTAAGAAGCTGGTGTTAAGTTTTGAAAGACTGAAAGGACTATGGCATTAAAAATCCTTCTGACTTAAAAGAAGGTTTAAGATAAGTATTTCATAACTGATTTTTTAATCTTACTAATTCCTGCTGCTCCATTGTTACACAGGTTTTATATTCAGAGTCCTCAGCACGGTGTGACTCTGCACCAGTGGAGACCTTCAGATGTAGCCTTGTTATACAGGCTGTATACTAGATAATAAAAATTCATTCAATAGGCCTGCTAAGCAGCCTGTGTATATACAATGACATCATACAATAAAATTTTCTTGTTGTTCACTAGTTTACCTGAGCTATGACCTACAGAGCTTCCACATCTTCCAAAGAATTACTAAGCAAAGGCTATATTTTTCAAATTATAATTCACTTGTTGTGAAGTGCTTAACTGTTGATCTTAGCAGGGCATCACTATTTTTGGAGACATTATTTTTGTGGTTCGGCAGTATTTAGCTGTACACACTCTTCATTTCTAATACATTAATTTTTCAATGCAAAGGAAAATTACTAAATGATCCAATCAACTGGTGAAAGTTCTGAGATCATAGAGTAGTATTTTTTGCTTGGTTCTCCTGAAAACATCACTTGCTGGAGATCTCAAGCTTAGTCTTTTTCTGAAGGAAAAAAAAAAGAGACTAACTCAGTTATAAGATACTGTTGAGGCTGTGAGATACTATTGAGGCCTCTAGAATTCAGCTGCTAGTGGGCTCTGTTAAAACATAACATGTTTCATTATCCTTTGAAGACAAGAAGCTCATAATCCATGGATATAGAGTTGAAACAAGATCTGCAGATAAGGAAAGCTACAGATGTAAAACCAGCATAATTGTTTCATACACACCTACGTGTCCCTATTCAAGTTAAGAAGTCTGAAGTCACTACAGCTTTCTGATTGATGTGGTTAAACAGCTGAATAACATGATTGGAAATCACAATGCATTAGACCCTGGGAGTCCATCTCTTACTTGGTCAAGTCCTGAAAACAGAGTATCTGCTCCACAGAAGACAGGTAGACCATCAACCTGCTCACCTCTCTTTCTCCTCCCCTGTTTTAAAGCTCTCTGGCACTCAAGCCACATAATTTTCTTCCAGGTGTTTCAGAAGCACAGCTGGATCTTCCTGAGGCACAAATTACCTGTTACCTGAACCATGGTTTGGCTTTACCTGTTCATCTGTTACCTTCTTGTTCTCCTTAATCAAGTCACAGGCCCCACATATGCCTGGAGATTTCACCAGTTACCTTTCAGAGAGTAACACCTGGTTTTCAGTCTCTGTGCAATGGCCCAAGAAGGAGAAGAACTCTTGTTGCTATTTCACTTGAGCAGCAACTCTACACACTGCAATGGATCACCTTCTATCCAGGAGGGCTAGGATGGAGCAGAGATTTGAGCATAGGCAGCAAAGCGAACTGTTCAACAGTTTCATATCGATGAGTTTCTCTCAGAGAAATTTTAATTCAATT
This sequence comes from Coracias cyanogaster, assembly GCA_033124195.1. NCBI lineage: Eukaryota > Metazoa > Chordata > Aves > Coraciiformes > Coraciidae > Coracias > Coracias cyanogaster. Next base: position 284,291 of record JAVSBS010007009.1, on the reverse strand, counting down.
GACAGGCTAGTACATTTTGTTAAACTGTATATATAGCCTGTCTAGATTATACAGTCCTTGTAAAGTCACTGTGCTTAGAGAATTAGTTAATCAATCCCCTGTCTGAGTGACTGAGCACTCAATCCCCATTGTGCCTGCAGCATTTTACTCTTTTAGCTTTTACTTTTATCTGAAAAGGTAAAAAAGCTGGCAAGCATCTTAGAGAATGTTTAAATTGTTTAAATCTAACATACTCAAATACAGATAAAAGACATATTATTTATAATTTATTTTATTTTTAAACACAAGAAATGCCAGCATGGTTAGAGGACAAGTTTAAAAAAAAATCCTCTTTTTAGGTAGGTGAGGTTTTGCCCCCCCGCGGGGGGGGGGGGGGGGG
>JAVSBS010007009.1:247745-277724 GCA_033124195.1 Coracias cyanogaster | reverse complement strand
GTAGGTTGCACAGGAACATGTCCAGGCAGGTTTTGAAAGTCTCCAGAGGAGACTCCACAACCACTCTGGACAGCCTGTTCCAGGGCTCTGTCACCCTCAGCCACAACATTCCTAAGGATGGATGAGAAGTGGATTAGATCAGAGAAGGGATACAGCTGAAAACAACAAAGCAATCTGTGCCCTGGCTCACACCCCCATTCTACTTCACATAACGATTACATGGGAAAATTCGCAAGTCACCATCTAGGGACAGGAATAGCTATGCAGAAGTAGAAGTAGATAGGGCTGACTACCTGGTCAATGAATGCTTGCTTAGAGATAATCTGAGCTTCAATACACACATTGTAAAGGCAGACAAAAAATCTGGGACCTGTCATAAAGGACAAGGAGGAGTGGATGGCTACACTGTGATAATAAAAGACTTTAAACAGATTGAGAAGTTTTACTCAGTCTGAGGGATACTTTGCACCACAATTAGCATCAATGAACCCAGTGGAACTAATGATGAAGCAAGATATGAGGCAGCATAAGAGCAGCAGAGTTTTGCCCTATGGACATGAAAGTCCATATTATTCCTATTTATACCTTTTGAAGACGAGAATAAATAGATGAACCTTGGAGAAATATGGTAAGAACTTCAAACAAGACAAATGATTGTTAATAAAATAAAACTCCCACATATTAAAGTTTTTTCTTAGATCTACAGACAGAAACTTGTTTCCTTAAGGCAGGTGTGAAGCAATGACACTATGAGACTATGCAATTCTTTCAAGACGAGGCAGGAGAAATCTGTTCACGATAAGCTCCAGGCTTTCACAGTTACAACCACACAGCAACTGAACTAGGGTCAGGTCTACACAACACCTCAACTGTGGAGTTCAGTTTCACTTTTCCTTATGTCACAACCATTTTTATTAACCTTTGTACAAAGAAACCTGAATTACCTATTAAACAGCCTCTTCACTCATAAGTCTTCATTACAGTCTGTTCATATATGTGTGTGCATCTTTACAGTCCACTTCATAGCTTAGCTAATGGTAACACATGCAGTAGTCACCTGGTAAGGTTTATACAAGGTATTTATTATATATACAAACACACCTTTCATGAGCAGCACAAGCTTGCAATTTTCAAAATAGCTTCAGGCACTTGGACCTATTAATGTTCACTTAGGAGATTTCTACATCTGTGGAAAACTCACCCTTGATGTCCAAAGGCAGGCTGGTAAATAAATACCTTGTTTTTCAACAGGGCTAAGTCGTACGGGAAATCGAGCCTTTGAACATGAAATCAGTGAGTAAGGCAGCTTCCCCCTTCCCGGCTGTAATCACAAGACCTCCCAACTGGAAAACACAGTCCATCTGTAATGAGAAAGAAATATGGACATAACAGTTGTTCATATTAAGTCTACTTTATATGATCTGACCATAAAAAGTGGCCTTGTAGTTATCCATTTTATTTAAGCCTTTACATTGCTGGGCTGGTGTAAAAGGCCATTTATGACAATAGGAATCCAGCCCTCTCTTGCCTTTGTGCATGCAAATATTTACTTAATTAGACAGTTAGCTCCACCCGAGTATGAACAAACAAAAACAACTGCTCATAGCATTCCAGAGAAACAACACAGGGCAAGAACAAAGATTTCCACATGCAAACACAGGCAACCAGCTAACCACAAAGCAGCAAAACCAGCAGATTCTTAAATGTTAAAAAATAGGTGCACATTCCCTTTGATATCAGAGCTTTGTGCTGCTGATTCAGAAGCAGGAGATAGATGCCTGCCTGATTTTTCCAGCTGAGATCCCTCCAGTGAATGTGAGAAAATTAAATACATATTCAGCTGAATAGATGCTAAGGTTGGCTGATGAGAAGACTGAGAGCTTCTCAGGTGGGATACAGAGACTTTTTAGCTTCTCAGATGGGACACAAACCATTGTATCTTGAGGTGGTTTGTTCCTTCTGTTTCCTCTGACAGGGTTATCATTCTTTATTCCTTGTGTTTGTTTCTCACTTGCCAGATATGGGACATAAGAAATTAGCAACACCCAGGAAGTTAATGGCAGTTTGCCATGAGGTCTTTCTGCAATCACACTATCTGAGCCTCTGCAGTAGACGGAAGGCACCAATCTCATCTTTACAAATGTCATGAACACCTGACCTTGTGAGGCAATACACAAACAAACCTGACCAAACAGTGAAACCTGGCTGAGCTCTGGACCTACAAGCCATTCCACATGATAACAGGGTAGAAACATAGGGTTGCCCTCTGACCTCAGAGCTTGATCTGTCCTACTTTGTTTACTTCTGAATCAAGAAAGCAGAAGCTTTCAGTGCAGAGGAGAGAAATGGGCACCTCCCAAGGCCAGCCCAGACAAGCTGGGGTCTCAGCAGCTCTCTGGAGGTGCTATTTAACCCCCACTCTCTTCAAGCACAACTGAAAGCAATAGCTACTACTAACTTTGGCACCTCCATTACGCGCATTCATCTGAGCAAACTGAGTGGGAGTAGCGTACATTCCCAAACTGTGTACATTGTTCTCCTATGTGTTTTGAACTCCTTCAGCACAAGCAACATCCCAAAATAAACCTGAATAAGCAAATGAAGCTGGCAGGGGGCAGTTCAGATTAGTAACAAGGTGAAATCTGCAGAATCCTAACCTAGCGCTGGGGCCTTGAGCAACCTGGTCTAGTGGGAGGTGTCCCTGTCCCTGGCAGGTGGGTTGCAACTAGATGGTCTTTAAGGTCCCTTCCAACCCAAACCACTCGATGATTCTATGACTCCATGATCTAAGACTAATCTGTTAGCAGTATCTCTAAAAACAGTAAAATTTACCATGGCATGTTTGAAGCTGTTGTATAAGGCTCAGTCCTGCACTACGATAGCAAGAGTTACATTAGCATATGACTACTACAATTTAGCACATAATTAGGTCCTTTGAGTTTGCACACAAGTGGCTTGATCTCATTAGTACAAGTAAAGCGTGTCCTTTTATAAGTAAAAGCTGAGGGTTTGGCTTTAAGTAAATACATTTTTCAGCATAACCCAGCTTCAACAGTTCATAAAGTATCACTCTGGGCAAAGTTGTAGGCTTCCCATATGCCGCACTTTTTAAACTCAAGGTTCAGCTTGACAATCTGAAAACAGACCTAACAGCAATTCTTCACCAGCTAGGTGGAGTGAGCTGCATTTAAGAGTTCTGATGTAATCACTGAAATGGGAATCTTAAGATTTTGCCTGAAAAGTGGTGATGTTTACAGCACTGATCATGGTGCAACATGGAAGCCACACTTTCACACCACATCACACACCACTACGTATGTGTGGTCTCTATCCAGTGTTGTTTTTCCCATGTTGGTCTTCATGGTTCCACGGGGAGCTTTAAACTGGAAAGTTTTTCCCCAATATCCTGTTCAAAAGTAAGGCCATTCTCTAGAGCATGATGGGAGAAAAAAATCACAGTGAGATTGGCTCTACATATGCATGGTCTCAAGACAGCAGCCTGGAAGAGGGGCTGGCTATGTTTAGGCACCTCCTCTGACCTCTTTCACACAGTCATAACATTGTCCTGGAAGGTGAGTGATAGATGTCTTGACTTTTTTTTTAAAAAGCAACATGAGTTGGGCAGAATCATCCTAGGTGACAAGCTCTGGAAGTGTTTCCTTATGACAGCAACAGCTCTAGAGCTCTCGGCCACAGTGCTCCAGAGTTTAAGGGACATGAAGATGTACAGATATAACTGGAGTGTGTGATACTGATTCTATTCTTGGTAGCCACCGCTCTATTTATAGCTATTACCGTGGTAAGGACAGGGAAGGAAGGGGCAGAGCAGAGAACTGGTCATCTGATCTAGACCTTGGCTATCTCATCAGACATCGAGGCTGCAGCTAGCTCTCCTAGATGGGAACATTCCTTCTACCTGACATAGTGAGAAGAGTTTGGAAAATGAGGATGCTGTAAAGGTCCTTCCTCTCCTGTGTAACTACTCATTCCAAGCTGAATAGCTACAGGAGAGTGTCACTGCATGTCTGCCCCTCTGCAGCATCATGAAATCTAAAGGTTTGAGTAACACCTTTGAGGTGGCTACATAGTTGACCCTACAAGTTAGCATACGAATTCCATCTTCCTCAGGCACATCCAACAAGAGTAAGCAGGAAGGCTGCCATTGTGAGAGGACAAAAAGTGCTGGAATTGTCTACCATGAGAAGAAGGCTGTAAGGGAAACATAGTTCATGTTGCAATCCTTGAGGAAATTTCCTTTTTATCCTATATGGGAATGACCAAGCCCCAAGTCACCAAACAAGTGAAAATCATTTGAGCTTACAGCCAGCCATGGACGCACTTGCACATACACCTTGGAGTAGCCCTTTTGAAAAACCTGATGCTGCATACGGAAAGGTGATAGAAACGTACTTGGTTTTCTTCATGCAAGTAATGTTTCCACCAAGAAATAAATGCATAAAGACAACGTTCCTTCTAGGATTTTTATCACAATACCTCTGTTTATGTCACCTATTCTTCAGGCTATCATGACTTGGACTAATAAAAAAAAAAAAATGGCCATCCCTTCATATGATGATTGATGAGCTACTCATTTATAAAGGCATTTTAGCCAATAATTTCACTTTCAAGGAAATTCACTTCTTACACTCCTTATAGTGCCCTGCTATTTACATCACTGCTAAATGTAAGAAAAAAAAATATGGAAATGCCACTCCTAATTAGTATTTTTAAAGGTCTGCAGGTACTACAAATAAATGTATAAATGTAAATATAGCAAGACTAGAATTCCAATTTAACCACATAGAACAGCTTGCCTCAGTAACACTGCTCACACCAGCCTCACAGATCTACTATCATCATCAATATAACCAACAAATAGTCATTTTCCATAATGAAGTTTAGATTAAATCCCTCTCTTGAGTATAAAGTATGAACTCAATGAACTTGCTGCTACATAAATATGCAGAACGACAGTGATGAATGAAGCTGAAACTGAGGCAAAGGCACTGTCTTTGTGTCAGGACAGAGGTTCATTGAGAGCGAGCTGGGACCCACAGCTGCATGGAGGATGTTGATTAGCTAATTATATGATAGTTGTTCCATGAATTTATAGACACTCAAAGACTGCAGCCTACATATCATTGTTCATTCTTTTCTGTTCTGGTCAGAAAAAAGCAGCTAGAGAGCTGTCGGCAACCAAACAAGGGCTTCCATTAACACTTGTCATATACCCGCTACAATATTATTAAATACAAAGAGACAGCGTTTAGTTAGGATATCTTGGGGCTTAATTTCCATACTCAGACTTCAGCTATAGTTTCTGACCCTCAGATTATGTAAAAGCAGCCAAGTTTTTTAAGTTCTGCTCACTGTGGATGACTCACATTATTACATACTAACCACCAACACATTGTGTTTTACATGCCTGAAGTGTTCCGGCTAGGGTTTGTCTCGTTCAGAGTCTGTACATTTTGCGTGCTGCTTATTGTACCATGTAATCGCTCCCTATCCTTCTCCTTTTAGCTCTTAATGAGCTCCTGCACTGGGGCTTGGGCAACTTCCCCAAACTAACCTACAGAACTCAGCATACGCCATTTATTACCGAGGCACGGCGGCCTCTGAGAAGGTACCATGCAATCGCAGGCTTCACTGCAGGGTCCTGAGAATTCACACAACTGCACTGGAGACCACTGATAAAGCAAAGAACTCGGTCTAATAAACTGCTGCTGATGTTGAAAGATTATTTGAACTCTCGTACACAAAGTTGGCATCAGGAATCAGACAATGCATGTCACTAAATCCTTTTGTGGAGACACAGGAGATTAAGGCTTAGTTTATGACTGGGAAGGTTTCCATTCTCTGTATCAATAGGAGAAAGTCTTGAAGGTGAATAAATTCCAGAAAGTCTCCAGTGAAGCAGAGGGAGAGCAGCTTTAGGCATAATACAGGTCTTGCTCTGTGATTCTCTGCCACTGCCTTCTGAGATTATATCAGCAGCCAGCTCATTTTTTCATCCAGGTTAAGTAAGGAGAAAAATAAAATGCCTGCGTATCCTCAGCTTCCCGCACAAGAGGCCTGTGAAACAGCCTGTGCGAGACAAGCACGTTGCCAGAGTCCTGAATGTCACAGAGGTTACTACAAAAAACATGAAAGAACAGGTGAAATTATTTATTTATGTAATGAGTAGTGATGCTGAGTACCTCTAGATTCTGCTGCCTTTGCTAAGGAAAGAGATAAAAATAACCACGTCATTAATCCTACAAAGACACATGAGCAGTTCTTTCCAGAAATAACTGTTAAGCATAAAATTTCAGGCATTAATCAAGGCATGGAGAGGCCTAGCCCTTTTGGGGATTCTAAAAGGAAATGTAAAGCAACATGACTGGAAATGTAAAGCAAATGGAAAGCAACACAAACATAAGCGGTATTTCTTCTAAGCAGGTAACTTCAGGGAAAACATGCTTAGGGCCAGTTTCTCAACTAGTGTAGATTTGTATTGATTCTGCTGGTTTTAGCAAAGCTGCAGCAAGCTCTACTATGTCAGAAGCTGGTCTCTGCTGTCTGAAGAAAGCCTGGAAAAAAGAAAGGCACCACCACACAATACCATGAATATGGAAGAAAAGGAAAAAAAAAAAAAAAAAGGAATAAAATGTGTTGCTGCAAGTACCAAAAGAGACATGCTCGTGAGCAAAGGAAAAACATAGGATAAAAAACAAAATGCTTAAGACATTCTTTCAGGAAAGAAAAGCAGCAGATGCAGCACCAAGGGAATGTGAACTCTGCCCAGACACTGAGAATAGAGGTAAGACTCAGGGAAGAAAAAATAATACAGAAAGATATCTTTTCAAATAAAGTAGAGAAGCAGTGCGAGCAAGGATGAATTGTATTTCTTTCCCAAAGGTTAACTCCAGAAAGAGATTTCTTACAAAGATGGGTTGTTTCACTTCAGGTTCACAGCTCTGCTGATAAATCTCAAAGTGATTCAATGAGAACAAAGATTTCCTAGAGAAGTTCTAGCCCTTATTTAGAGCTGCCAAAGATATTGCCCAGCGGGCCAAGGGTGCAGATAAATTGCTCATGTAGATTCCAAACTCATACACAGTTACCACGAAGGGAAGTGTTATGTCTGCATGTGATTTCCTGGAACAAATTAAATGTTCCTGCAAAGGAACCCATAAAATGCTGACAATATACTAAGACTGTTTTCTCTGAAAAAAGAAAAGTTATAATGCAGCTTCACTGGGTCATTAAAAAAAAAAAAAAGAAGAAAGGGAAATAAAATCTGTCTTTAAAAAAATGTGACAGAAGAGTCCCACCAATTTTAGCATATGAAACTAAACCCAAAAGCTGTTTTGGTATACTCTTGAAATAAACCAGCAATGGAAACTGAATATTTACAATTCCATGTACAGAGGACACTTATACAGCATCCAGCAGTGTTGTGCCAGTTCAGCCATCATCATTTTATGCTGCCACCAGTTGTCTGATCACACAGGCAGATGCTGAACTCAGCAACATCCCCTCAGAAGTCTTCTTTCAGACAGTCCTGCCATAGGTTCCTATGGGCCCAGCTCCTCTGCTGCCCAATGTGGTGCCAGCATCGCCTGCTGGACACAATGGACAGAGATGGCTTCCTCAGTGGCCCTTCACAGGGAAGGACACCACCAAAAGAGCTCAGCAAGATGCAAGCAGCCCCAACAGAAGCCACACTCAACATGAAGCTCCTCCAACTTTTCAGCTCCCGGTTGATATAATCCTGGCCTCACCCACCACCCCAACCACAAACACCTGGGTGAGGGCGGAGCCACAGAGACACAGGTGGGCCAGGTTCTGCCTCTGGAAGCTGAAGCCAATAAGAAAAACAAAACATTCTGCTAAGTTGTGACTCATTCACAGGTCAGCTCCAACTCGGGGCCCACAGCTCAGGCCCCAGCTCTTCAATCATGTTTCAGGTGCAATAGCTGTAGCCAGATTAGAGTTATTTTGGTGGGGGAGTTTTCTTTTTGGTCAAAGGTTGCATCTTAGTGCTAGAACATCAACCACGTCTCAGCAAGAATAGGCATTGTCAAAACCCTTCTGCTACCCAGAAAAGCAGAAGCACGGCAATTCAGGAATGACAGCAAAACTGCTCCTTAAGTGAACTGGTTGCCAAAGAGTACTTTGGCAAGGCTGTGTGCTCATGCACAGGCAGTGTTAGGTGACTGTGAGTGCAGATTATAGAGACCAGTGAAAAAACAATCAGTGAAAATTTCTGATATCGGTTTTCAGCTCACACTGCTGGGTATGTGTTTGTTCCAGAAGCATCACACATGAAAAATCTGGACCTCCTCAGGGGCTGCAGTGGGTATTTGTGTCTTTCTCCTGACTTCTGCTGTCCTTGTCTAACACAGGGATCACACACTCAGGGCAGGGAGCTGAGGTTTCAGAAAAACACATAACTATAGATGTCTGCACAAGCACTTCTGTTGTACATTATGCGTCTTACTACTATCTCAGCTAAAACTGCATGCTGGCAATTTTTTTGACAAATAACCAGCAAGTAATGAATAGACATAAACAGAATGAGATTTTAAAAGAAAAGCTGGATGATCCACAGGTCATATAACCAGTAGGATAAATAACAGATGGGCGAAGATAATCTTGGATTGGAGGCTGAATGGTGAAAATGCAATGGAGTGACTTAAAATGAACTTGCAGTATGAAACAGTAGCCTCCATAGCAAGGCTGAGATCCCTAGGAGTCCTGACGCAGACCCGCTGTACCCTAGAAACGATTTAGAGTCAGGAGCTGTAGGATCCAGCTCTTTCTGAATTGTAGCAGGAAATTAAAGAGAAAGAAGACAAGAAATAGACCTTTTTAATCCCGAGAAAACACCCAGTTCTTCCATTTATAGAAATAAATTGTGATATTAATATTTAAAATAGAATGACAACCAATGATTAAATCTGCTACAAACAGGAATATAATTATTTCAGGGTTACTGAAGTCAGCAGTGATCTAAATAGGCATGAAATGAGGATCTGAATGAAAGTTGTGTTGCTTTATTTTTCTTTAGAGCCACAACTGGTATATTCACATCACTGACATGGGAAGCAACCACTGTTTCTGGAAACAAGCCACATTATCAAGCACAGGGAACCTCCTAGGAAAGAGTCTATTTGCAGCAAGCAAGGAGAAAGCAAAGTGAGTAGCCATGAGCAGCACAGTGGCTGTTTCATGGCTGTGTGGTTGCTTTTCTGCTTTTTTTTTTTTTTTCTTACACTGTGTAAAACACATTCTCCGGAGAAAGCAGGGTTTACCCAGCTAGCGGAAGGCTCTCTGCTATTCAAGCTGCCTAATTACAAATTACGTCACATCAACTCATTTCAGCTCCCATGCGGATGGATTATAGACCATTAGGGAGTCAGATGAGACTGCTAAGTCTCAATTCACTTTGAACATTTCACAGATAGCTACTAATCACAGGCACTCTGTTCAGAACGAGATATGAAGCAGGGTCATGTCTTGTCTGGTAAATCAGTACACTCACTGCCGTGATTCTCTGGGTAAACACAGGACATGTGGGTGAAGGTGGGTGACCTGGGCTTCCTACACCTGCAGCTAGTAGGTTTTTTTAAATTAGAGGAAGTGTATCATGAGCAGAAACTCTGATAAGCTGGCAATTGAGAGTGATTTACAGGAGTTATAGCCCATTTGTAGGGTGGCACTGTAAGTCAGATGCTTTGAATTTCATTTGTTTAAATTCCCTTTCCAAACAAGAGGAATGAAACTTGCTACCTGGAATTTTACTGCTGAAGCCAATAATTCAGTGTTGATCTTATTTGTTGAAAGTTTGAATCTGCAGGCTCCTGAGGTTTTCATGCTGAAGAATGGCAGTGACTGATTCTGTGAAATTTCCCCAGAAAGGCATAAATTCTCTTCTTGATTACATTGAAGTGGTACCTCCCAAACAAAACCACAAAGTACCTTTCCTGGAATATTACTTACAGGTTTTTGGAGTATCTGTAGCTTCTCTGAAGTCTGCTCTGCTACCTCACCAACTCTCTCAGGAAATGAGAACAAGCTCAAAATCAAAACTTCTTGCCCAAGAAGCATTCTCAGATTTGAAATTTAATCTGGTACTATGATGAAAACACAAGATGTTATTTGCTTGTGGTTTGTGGTTTGGTTTGTTTTTTTTCCCTTAATAAAATATTTTGAAATAGTGTACTTGCCCTTACTGTAATAGTTTTTATTGAAAAAATCAAATAATTTTGTTTAATCAGCAATTGCTTGTTTTTTATTTTGTTATTTTAAGGTGTATCTTTTATTTCATGTTACAATTAATTGGTTAAATAACCAACCAAAGTGAAGCCTTTGGATTTATAGAAAAAATTATTATTGAAAATTGGTTAAGGTGATAGGATCTCAAGGAGAGGTTTTTACAAACCAAAGGGATAACATAAGTTTTATACCATCCCCAGATAATTGAGTTTTTGGCCATTTGCAAACTGACTTCTTTGGCCTTACTTTGACATTTTATAAGCTCTGTCTGCAGATCTAGTGAAAGGATAGTGAATCCTTCTGCAGGTTTTCAAGGGCACCATCTCTCCTCATGGAACCAGTGTGCTGAAAATCAGCACCACCATTAGTAGTGTGGTGCCCAGGTTTTATGGTGATGTGACCTGTGCACAATACAGGTCCAGCCTTACTCGCTAACTCAATGTGCGAGTTGTGGCTGGTTTAGAAATCCAATTTTCTTGGAGTCTCTGAAAACAGCTGTTTATATTGTTCATTTATAGAGCAGCCCAAAATATTAAATACGCTGGATGGTGACAGTATGGCTGTCACCCTGCTGCAGAGCAGAGGCAGGTGGCTGGTCCATCATGTGTCTGCTCTCCTGATTTCTCCTCCTGTAGAAGCCTGTCTAGCAGTAGTCTATAACCATCTTGCCTAACTGTTGCCCAGACATAGTGAAATCTCCATCCTTGGAGACATTCAAAACTTAACTGAGCATGGCCTCAAGCAAGTAGATCTGAGCTGGCCCTGCCCTGAGGTGAGAACTGGACCAGTGACTTCCAGAGGTCCCTTCCAGGCTAAATTATTCTGTGATTCTTTTGGCACTTGGCAGGCTTCTGGCTTGCTTTCTCACCTCTTGCTTTAACGTTTTTAAAAAGAAAAGGCCTTCATTCAAAGTCAGATGTAATTTAATTTGACTGCTTTTATTAAACATTCAAACACTAAAAAGACTCCTCACATAAGCATTTTGTTTTGGAACAAGTACAAGATTTTATCCAATGTGACATGAATTATCTGTTACTTTCCCATTTGCAAAGGTTTTGACTTTCAACTGAGATAAATACTTTCCTCTTTCCCACTGCTACCTGCCCCATTTTTAAATTTTGGCTAATGAACTGAAAAAACAGGTCTTTGCACAGCTATGCTAACAAGAAACTCTGAATCCAGAAGAGACTCCAAAATGAGATTTATTTCTGGAAACTCAGAGTTCCTTCTCTCCAGAAGCTGACATGACTAACACAGCACCCCAAAGCACATATCCACAGCCTGGGCATCCACTGAGGACCAGATACAGCTCCCCTCTCCATCTTAGGGACTCAGTGATAGATTTGTGAGTGAATAGGGTCCTCCCTGTCTGCCAGTGGTATTTTTGTGATGAGCAAGATCACTTGTGACTCAGTGCAATTTTCTTAGGCATTTCTTAGGTATTTGATCACAACCTCCCTGCAGGTAGAAGCCAGACTCCCTTTGGTTTCAGCAGTGTGACCTCACAAGCACATCAGAGCAAGGACTACAATAGCAGCATTTTTGCAGCCAGCCCAGGTATTCTTAAAGCTATCATGAATTGAGAGGAAAGCCTGGGAGGTTTCAAAGAGCCATTTACCAACCATGTCCTTTTTATCTTGTTATGAAGATAGGGGAGGAAGCTAGTGGTGTGTGCAGCCAGGCTGATCCAGAGCCTTCCCTGTTCTGATGGCTTTCCTCCATCTTGTAAAATGAATATAAGCAAAGTGGCAATGCAATTTACCTCTCAAATGACATGAAAGATGTAACAGAAGAAACGTCCTGCAAGGGTGAGTATACTTGGATATCTGAACAAGAATACCCCATCTCTGAGAACTGCAGACACCTCTGTTCACCTTCTAGCCAGAGGTACAGAAAAGCTGTATTGTTTAGAGTTATGCCCTAAGGAGGTATCTTGTGACTATTATTATTGTTTATTTTTTCTTCAGACTCTCCTGTCTTACCTATTCATAATATGCTTTCCCCATGTGTCAGTAGAGAAAGAACAAGCCAAAATGAGGAATAAATTTAAACACCACCCCGAAAGTTATGTGTTAAAGGAGAAACTTTCAAGGAGTGAAGCAGCTGTATCATCTTCAGGTCTGAGTTGATGTGGTACAGAGCCTCTGAGAAGCATGGCTGGATATTTAGATCTTGATGCTTTCATTCAGCAAGGTACTTAATCATTATGCACCTAAGTACTCTTCTAAGTACTCTTCTGGACCTCATCAGGAGTCTTCATCTCTCTGACCTTGTTCTTGAATATGCAGTGACATTATTGCGTTCATCTGCATTAAGGACCTTAATTAGAAATAGACTTCATCTTAAAGGTTCATAGCTGAGCTGAGCATGGGGGGGAAATTAGCCTCTGAAATCAGGTCATTCTGTATGACAGACCTTTGCTTTAGATATCTGAATTTGGAGGTCTTGTCCAGAAGGGTGCTGCTTTCTGTCTACCAGCCATGGGAGTGCATTAGTGTCTTGCCAAATGCTCATTCTGAATAATATTCCTCAACATGGTTTGAGGGCCATAGCTTGAAGAGTTCATGGGCCTCCTAGTAGGACACCAAATTTCACAACCAGCTAACCCAGGGACAGCAGCACTTAGAGTAATACTGTGTTACCAAGGCTCGCTGGGGGAATGAAGGAATAAGAGCCACCTCATGCTAATTCATGGGCCTTTTTAAACTGCTATACTCATAAGCAGTGAGGGGGAAAATCAGATGCCAGGAGGCCAAGATGGAGAAGGAAATGGTCCCTGGGACTGGAAGGTCTAGATGCTTTCAGAAAGCATCAGATCTCTCACCAGGCAGTATTGCCTTGTACTGTATGTGAGTCAGGATAGCTCCAGTGTCACAGGGTCTGTGCATCGATGGAGATTTCCCAGTTATAAGAGTGTCCATGTAATGACATGTGTTTTCATAAAATGGGTCCAGAGGGACTGCAAAAGTGCAGCACAAAGTGAACATTGACACTGCATAATCAAACAAGGATTCTGTACAAAGTTGCCATAAAATAATTTTACATTTATCATCCCACTTAATTGTAATGGGTTTAAAACTAATGAGCCTTACCTCTAAACTCCATTTAAGACAATAGTTAATTGCTTCTTTTTAATAAATGTTGGCAGAATGGTGAGTATAACAATGACTGAATGCTCGATTACTACCTAGGCTAGAAAATGAAGATATACAGTATTAATGATACACACAACCTGAAAAGCAATTAGGATCCTGAAGGTGGAATAGGCAATTCACTTAAAAACAGGTAATAAATGAACTTTCTCATCAAACATAAAGAAAAAAAAAGGCTTCAGAAGCAAGAAAGCTTATTGCCTAGGATTTTAGTTTGATTCATTTCTCATTCCCCTCCTCTTTATCTGTGACGCGTTCAGAAGCTGTCAACAATAGTGTCATGGGAACACAAGAGAGACAACCAAAGAGCAGCACATTCATGCTGAACAGCTTGTGCTGTACAGGATGGATGTATTAAACGCATTAGAGAGCTCAGCTTTACAGCAGCACCAATAAAGGAAAGGGGCAAATGGCAGATCTGGAAATTGAGGGTTGGAAATTAAAAGAAGCATGGTTGCTGAAAAAGCCCATGGGAAAGCTTTGAACAGAATTTTTGCTGCACGTATGTTATACACCTCAGAAATACAGTCGTGTATTTTTAAACCCACAAAACTGTGGTGTGTGGGGATACTATTTCTACACCCACCTCCTATCTAAGTTACTCTAAACGTCTTGCTTTCCATGGTTGTGTTTCCCCTATTGGCACTGGCGCTGGAGCAGAGCACGTCACTCTGTAAATGGTGTGTAATAGTAGTCATTGGGTCCTCAGGACAACTCTGGCATCTCTATGACTGCACCAAGGACACGTCATAGAGCTGAGCCTTCCCCAGCATGTGCCACCTGAATATTTCTCTGCCATCAGCCCCCAGCAAACAGTGCTACCCCTGTATGGCAGGAGCAGGGCATGAAATGGGTGGCATTTGGATAAAAGTTGTTGGAGTTGACTATATTTCTTCTGTCTTACATCTACCTGTGTGCATTTTTCTTAGACGCAATGTTACCTGTTCAGTGCAAGAATGTTGACATATGCATCCCTTCTATCAGGCATCGAAGAACAAAACTAATTTTTATTAAATTTTTTCATCATTTGAATCTTCGAGATGCATAATATTAGGCTTCATCTTTATTTTTCCCTATTAAGAGAAATCAAATTCTTTCAAAGCATAACGTCTGTTCCTATAGATGGCCTTTAACGAATATGTTGAACAGAAACACTGTACTACCTCTCCTTTTGATTTACAAATGATCATATTGCCCAGCAGTACAGAAGAATTCCTGCTTGCATTCACTAGTCAAACTGCTATCTGAACTCAGGACATCTTCTGATCCATTTTATCTTTCTTTGACAAATCTCTTTTCTTGGCAGTTTGCAGCAGTAAATTTCCATTTTAGCAATTGCTTTTTTGGTTTCTTGTTCCATGACTGATTGTTCTCTGTTTATCTATATTTAATCACATTCACTGTTTGATATTACTTCAGAGTCCAATTTCAAAGCCCATTATCATTTGTTGGTCTTTAGCATAATTTACAAACCAGAAAGTCTTGATTTCAATGTCATTATACCCGGTGTTAATATAAACAATAACAAAGCTTACATCCCACAGCTGGCTTCTGCAGAATCTCTCCTGGTCATTAAAATTATTTTTTTCTTAAAGAGATGGTTTCTAGAATTAACCTAATTTTAAGCACTGCACTAATATCACATGACACTGTAACTCTGCCTCTTAGCTGTTACTTTAATTGGAAACTAAGGAATTGGGTTAAAAGCTTTATGAATATCCTACCCAGTGTAGTCATCAGTTTCATTACAGAAGCCTTTACACTGACAGTAAAACTCAAGGTGTTCTAACAAGCTGGTGAAGCATGGCCCTTATTTTATAAAATCACTTAGGTTTTCCGAAGTAAAGCCTCTATCAAATGTTTTGTGTCCTGTAGAAACAGATCCCTCTTTTAAACCAGTTCCATTCACAGAAGATGGGGCATCATTGTCAGGTGGCATGAAGCTTTGGGATTTTGTGCAGGATCAAAGGTGCAGCCTAAGCAGAGCATGAAAATCCTGGCAATGGCTGTTATTGCTGTCTCATATTTTATTAGCTTGGCTGTGCAGTGAAACTGCTTTTCTGAACAAATGTTTACTAGATGAGACTGTTGCCACTGCTTTTCACTCTCTGTTTTGTGAATCCCAGCAGCAAAAGCTTGCATATCATAGAGGGAGCAGGATACCTGCCTGAATCAACCCTTGAACCAATTTTCAGCCAACTTTGAGACCTGTAGAGCAAGGTGGGGTTTGTGTGCTTTGACTTTTCCACGACCCTTTGATTCAGGGGCTGTGTCAAGGTATTACAACTACTCACCTGATGGAAAACAACCTCTTTATGTTTCTTGCCTTGTAAACAGACACACACACGCAGAAGGCACATGCCTGCACACATTGTGATTGAGGCATGATTACTAAGGTCTCTGTTTAATGATCTGCTTTCAGTTGTTTATAATATTGACAAATATCCATTATCTAAAAACTCATCATCGTGTGTCTGCTTCAGCAGAGGCACCATGGCTGCTTTGAGGGGAGGATAGAGAAAAAAGTGCTGCACTGCTCCAGCCAGGAAACACCTGAAACTTCTCAGCAGCATTAGTAGCCCCTTGCCTCATTTGAAAAGATGGCAGAAGAGTTCACCTCTATGCCAAGGATAACTGTGCCAATACCTACAAAATCCTTGAGCTGAAGTCACCTTTTTTCCCCAGATCATTAGAGACTTCTGAAAGCTTGACAGCAAACATCTTCCAGACTCTAGTTTTCACTGAGGGTTCTCCAGCCTTTCAGTTCTTACTCATCCTGAACGGCACTTGCATGGAGACAGTAACTGAATTTGCTCTTCTCAGCTCTAGTGAAGACTTCAATGCTCTTTCAAGATATTCCAGCTCTTCAGTGTCAGGGGGAGGCCATGCATGGAAGCAAAAATGTCTCTGTCTCTCCTGTGCTTCCTGTGGCTTTCTCTTCTTTGCTCCCAGCACCCCTGCACTATGAATATGGGGAGGGGAATTGCTGGGCTAGCCAGGGAATCTGGTGAAGAGGTAATTATATTAGGTAGAGGTAAGGGAAGAAAGTTAGAAAAAATGCTTGGACAAAGAGATGAACACTAGGAGGTAGAAGAGTAGGCAAGGAAAGGAGAGTAAAACTGGGGCTAAGAAATAGACAGACATCTGGTGAGTTGGTGCTAGAAGGTAGGCAGAAAAAGCTCTGACCACCACAGATAGAAAAGAGGTTCAGACCTTCATCATACTCTCCTGTCACCAATGGAAAAGTATGAAACCCTCTGGCCAGCTATGTACACTGTTTTTCAGTGCAAGTCTGCACTGGAAACAGTGACCTAATACTGCTCTCCTTTATTGAGTGGTCTATCTGAATGACCACAACTAAAGCCTGTACTTTCACTCTGCTGGTTTTGAAGGATGGACTAATCTATATGACACCATATGCTGAGATTTATCCTCTATGGAGGGGAGGTTCTGTTCAGGATTTTAAAAGACGGAGGAACCTTCATTTTAAGCAAAACTTTCATTAGGAGATCATTACAAAGACTGCAGGGTCAAGCAGTCAAAAGTTTAAAATGTAGAAGGACAGCAGAGTCAGTTATTACTGTAAATACTTATTGTAACTGAGAGACATGTAGAAGCCATTAATCCCTCTATAGTTATAACTTCTGGTGCCTTGTTCATAAAGTATGTTAAAACAATGAAAAAACCTGTTCTGTCACCAGTCATATCCCACACTCCTTTGTGTCTGCAAATGTTTATAGGATATGGGTCAAGAATGAATCTTAGCCTTTATTTTTTCTTTTTTAAAGAAGGGCTTGTAATTTTTAAAATACAGAGCAGTGAGTAAAAGTTGGCTAACTTTATCTGGAGATGAGGGTAACCCTATCAATCTTATTAGCTGCTTTAACATCTTTGAAGATAAGAATTGATTCTTCAGCTCCCAGAGCTCACCTCTGTGGAGGGAAAAGTGAAATAACAGAATGGAAACTGGCAACTTGGAAAAACATTATGGTTTATAACTCTGTAAAGAAGCTCTGGTGGTGTGTAAAGTGATTTATTAACAGTAAGGTTGAGTTAATCAAGAGAGTGTAAAATCTTGGACAGGGAAAGTGAAAGACTCACATTTGAGACATATTCTGCCTCCCCTGTTACCCCAGCTCATACTGATTAGTCCCTGTAGAATTCAGTTTTACAGAGTCTATTTCATAGACATAAATGGCTAGATGGCTTCCCCAAGGTCATGTTGGGAAACGAACCAGAACCCAACATTTCTGCTCTAAGGTAAGATATGATCTAAACTGAGAAATGGGAGGCACTCAAACCAAAGAATATAGGGACATAGAAGGGACAGATGTCACTTTGTCTTTCTCAAAGCAGCTGAGCCAGTCTGACTGTAAGTTGTGGCTTCTCCCAAGGTGACACCCTGAGGGTATTCTCTTTCAGTGGTTTTGATAACTTCCCAAGGAGAGCTGCTATAGTCAGCACCTGGTCTTAGGAACACTCGAAAGGACAGTAAAACAGACTTTTGAAAAGGTTGAAAATTAAGAACCAACTTCTCAAACACTCATGGTGTTTTATATTTTTGGCAAAAGAACTGAGCCTGCCAAATACATGACTTAAGCCAGGCTAACCTAGATCATAAATAAATAGGTAATGCTGGAGAAATAATCATAAACTTGTCTTTGGCCACACATCACTTTTGAGATTTGCTTCCACAGTAGAAAACAAGATTATGGATGTGTCTAGGGATGAAAAAGAAATTTACTTCTGTGTAAATAGATCTTTCTAATTTTCAGTGTTTAAACAAACAGTTCAAAATGGATGGAGGCAATTTTCTTTCTAAAGGACATGGATAAGAAGCATACACCGGGTTGTCTGTTCCCCACCTTTTGCAATGGAAGGTGATTTATCATGCAAGGATTCTCAAATACATTTCTAGAGGCTGTGTCCTGCCACTTATTTTGGACACTAGAAAGAATGGTTTCATGGGCAGCCATGAGACAGAAATGAAGAACAAGGTCAACTATGGTTTATTCCCTGACTGTTGCAAGATTTCCTGATGACACTGGCAAGTGTTAAGGCCTTTAGTTTCTGTCTCAGCTTCTTCAGGAGACCACCATTTACCAGTATTTGTAGATCAATTCAGATCTTTAGAGGGTGAGGACGGAACTGCCTCCATACTGGGCTTGGTAGTTGTTGAGTCTACAGCAATTACAGGAGACAGTCTCGAACTTTTATCTTTGTTGAGGACCAAAACAGCAAAGTCTCAGAGCTTTTTTTTTTTTCATGCATTATACACTTTTCTAGATAACTAGGACTGTGATTCATCTCACCTAAGTTATGAATCAAGCCATTCATTCTTCATGATCACTAGAGAGACCATAGGCATTTTTGGGGTACGATTTATCACCTATTCATGATCTCTACCTCAAGCGGCTCGGCTGTTCACTACCCTCTGCTCAGATATGGATGTCTACACTACAGATGAATTTCAGCCTTCTTGCCTGATTTTCAGGAGAGCTAAACACTCAACTTGTGTAAATGTCAAAGGCCTGTGAAGCAAAGTTGAGGTGTTTGGGTGTTTAGTGTAGTTGTGGCATTCACTTCCCCAAACTCTGTGAACTGATATGATCATAAGGTTGTGAGGGATCATGCAGAATGTCAGCTTGCCACTTCCAGGACACTTTCCTCTCAACAGACATCCCAGGCAGAGGCATCCATTGAAGCACCTCCTGCAAAATGGATGGGAAAGGTTCTACTCTCAGGGCCTCATCTTGTCAAATCTAGCTCCCAGTTTTGTTTTTAGAAATGAGGTTTCATCACCGCAGCAAGGCCAAGATCCAAACTCAGGTGGATTTTTGACCCTCTTTTAGGCATTTCAACATCAAAGATGAGGTCTGCAAATGACTGTCAGGAAGTTGAAAGCAGGTAGGGCTGAATGAGCCTCCTTCAGAGCAGCTGTCATAATCCTATTACCAAATCAAACTTGTCCTCTCCAAAGCAGATGTGTTGTTCTGCCCCCATGGAAGTCAATGGAAGTTTTAGATATGCTTCAACAGGGCCAGGTTTCAGCCTTTGCTCTGCCTTAACCCTTTCACATACATTTTAGTAACCCAGGTTCTCTTATTTATATCTGCTCAGGGGTCCTGGGGAGAATCAAAGTCTAAAAAGCCTGGTTTTCCTCTATAAAAAAGGACACTAGCTACTTGCCCTGTGGATGTTCAGAAATTTTATTTAAAAGTTTTACAATGGCCAGAAGATGGAATCATGTAAAGATTGGATTTTGGAGTTTAGAAGCTAGAGCTCTCCTAACTTCCAGTAGCATTTTAAATACTCAGAACTTTTTGAGTAAGGGCTGAAGAACAATTAACATGCAGTCAATCCCAGCACTGTATTCAAAATGTTCTGAAAGTTACTTTTTGGGACAACAGCTTCTATTCCTCATAATTTATATTGATTTTGACATTTGAAAAAGAAAAGAGCGTATTTTAGACAGCACTTAGCAGAGGTTATATATTTCTCCATCTTTACTCGGCTGTTTTGTAACCAGTTTTGCAGAACAGTGTTTCTATTTTCACCCTGTCTTGCCTTTGTTATTGAAATGTTATAAGACCTCTTGGTCTCTCTGCAGACTATGCAGAGTTCTTCAGCTCTCCAGACCTGAATTCTGTGGGCTGATAGCTCTCTTATTTTCCTAGTTTCTTTCTTGCCTGGGTTGTAGTTCATTTCCTAAGAACTAAGTTAATTAGTCTTTGATCTTTTCTTCTTCTCACACAAGCCATCTTCCCTGATTTAAAAAATGAGTTTTCCTTCTGGAGCTGATCTTAGGGGGCTACAGAGAATGTGTGCAGACATCCCCGTGAGAGATGAGGAGAGCAAAGAGGCCCTTAAGCCCTTAGATCAGGGCTAAGCTATGATCATGCCCATCTCCCAAGTGTTGTGATGTTTCTACCTGGTCGGCAGAAATTTTTCAGTACCTCTACACACACCATACTAGTTGTGCAAGATATTGGTAGCTTCTGAACACTCACGAGTGCCTTATTAAACCCTGACCTGGCTTTGCAGATTCTGCCTCAGTCTGTATTGAATGAGCTTAGATATCTTTCCTACAGATGTTTACAGATAAACCATCTGGGGGAAGGGTAAGTTTCTTCAGCCCAGGTCTGCAATGGTGCCTGAATCTTCCTGCTTCACACTGGAAATAAGTGCTTAAATGCCCCTGTGCCTCTGCAGTCCTGCCTAGAAGAACACTGGCTGTAGAAGGACAAGATATGTTGGGAGCAAAGAAGGATGATCACGGATGCCAAGAACCTGTGGCAATGAGAAATATCTGTAAAACATTTCTGGGCTTTGTGTGAGACCACAGGTGGAGCAGGCAGGGCTGGAGACACCTTCAGCTCAGCTCCTGCTGAGAAGCTCCTGTAAGGGAGATCATGGTCAGGCTTTAACACTTGCCCTCAATAGTTGTGAGGAAATAACCTCTCCCCACTGGGATGAACCAGTGACACCCAGTACTTCTGCTCTTGACCTTCAGAAACCGTAAAGGTTTCCAAGACATGAAACCGCAACTGAGCATGTGTGAGGAGAGATGTGCATAAGCCCTGAGTTTATTGTCTGTATTATTTCATTATTGTTTGGATTCAGTCTTAATACTCTCCTTAGGAAGATTCAGACAACAGAGTGGAGCAGCAAATATGAGATACCACGTAACTAATCAGGGCTCAGCCAGATTCCCCAAACAAGCAAGCAATATTAGAAAGATGTTTGAACATTCATTCCTGATTAATTTTCATGAGATTTTTTGCCCAAAGAAGAGGTGCAGGAATGAAGGTCCATGGTGATATTACCTGACCTTGGAACTTGCATCACATAGCAACTGAATAAGAATATAGAAGAGAAGAAAAAGCTGCTAATAGGATCTTCAGGGGAAAAGTCCACAAGCCTAAGACAAAAATTGCATTCAATCAGCACAGCCTGTGAGCCAAATTCTGGTGCAAGGAGTTCTGTTAGGTTCAATGGGTTTATTCTCAAGAGGTAAGGGAAAAGTATACAAACCCAAGTGTGTGACAGTTTGCAGAAGTTCACTGTATGATACAGATAATTACAATTGCTCCTATGCACAGCCACTTACCTGTAATTAATTCATAAAATAATTATCACAAGAGTGCTACTCTAGTTAGATTTCACATTGAACTTCAATAGACAATTCTGCTGCTGCTGAATACTGAGAGCTAAAAATAATCAATATGAAATAAGGGCTGCCATAAATACTGGATGGGACTGATTCACCCTAAATAAGAGAAAGGCAGGAAATAGAGTAAAAGGAACTGGTTCAGCATTGAGGCAAAAGTGATAGAACATGAGGTGGTGAAGGACTGTACTGAAAATGACTCCTCCTTCCCTTCATGTGGGATGAAAGTTCTACTGTTTGGGCTTTACATGGTGTGTGCTCTCAAGTGTTCCAATTTTCAGCTCATAATCTGAACACTGACTGCTTACAGATTGTGCACGGGGAGACACTTGTGTTTTATTTAAGAGTAAAAGCAAACAAACAAAAAAGCCAAGAAAAATTCAGCATCCACTTTTTGCCTGAGAGGATTTATGTGCAGAGCCAGGACTGTGAGCCACAGAAAGAGCAGATTTCCATTTTGCCAAGAACTAAGATAGATTTAAAAGGATTTACAGTATTGACTTTCACAAACATTCTTTCCAATATATTCATATCATTGCTATCTTGGTTTATTGGACTTCACTTTCACCACAGTGACATTGCTTTACCTTTTCTGTCTAGTTGGACTTATTTTACTAGTGATGTGTTGTCTGCCTCTGTTTATCAGTTTGTGTTTATATGTGGACCTAGGTGACCACTGTAAGATAAAATAAAAGTTCAGCAACTTGCCTTTATAGGATATTCACACTGTCTGTACTGGGTTCCTGCAAACACACAAAGCCTGCAGTCCTACAGCTGCTTTGGGGTATGTGGGCATCTCACCGATAAGCCCAGATGTTTTCCTTTAGTCCTCCTTTCCACTGCCTTTGGTCGACAGCTGCCTGAATATGAACCAGTAGTATGTCCAGGTGGCCAACATCATCCTGGCTTGTATCAGAAATAGTATGGCCAGCAGGACAAGGACAGTGATGATCCCCCTGTATTCGGCACTGGTGAGACTGCACCTTGAATACTGAGTTTGGTTTTAGGCCCCTCACTACAAGAACAACGTTAAGGTACTGGAACATGTCCAGAGAAGGACAATGAGGCTGCTGAAGGGTCTAGAGAACAAGTTTTATGAGGAGCAGCAGAAGGAACTTAGGTTGTTTAGTTTGGAGAAAAGGAGGCTGAGGGGAGACCTTACCCCTCTCTTCAAACTCCCTGAAAGGAGGTTGTAACAAGGTGGGGGTTGGTCTGTTTTCCCAGGTCACAAGTGATAGAACAACAGCAAATGGCCTCAGTTGTGCCAGAGGATTTTTAGACTGGACATTTGGAGAAATTTCTTCACTGAAAGGGTTGTCAAGGCCTGGAAGAGGCTGCCCGGGGAAGTGGTGGAGTCACCATCCCTGCAATTACTTAAAAGACATGTAGGTATGGTGCTTAGGAACATGGTTTAGTGGTGGACTTAGCAGTGCTGGATTAATGGTTGGACTTCATTATCTTAAAGGTCTTTACAAACCTAAACAATTCTACAATTCTCTGTTAGTGTTCTGGCACAGGACATGCAAGGAAAGTACATAGCACCATATGCGTGCACATCACACACTTGCCAGAGGTCTGATGCCGAAGGACAGAATGTTCTAAAGAAGTATCTCCTATAGCTTCAGTATGCACCCATGTGCCATGTAGTACTTCTTCAGTAAAGATACCTCAGCCATCAGACCTCCCCTGTACTAGCAATAGAAAGGATAAGGAAAGGAGTCTGAAATGAATGAAATGGGTCTTTTTATCTCGAAGCTGCAAAATATCACAAGACTCTTTCACAGCTCATCAGTCAGGCATTGATTTGGTTAAGGATATTCCCCTTTTCCTGCGTCATTTGTGGACACACAAAGGACACAGACCTTGATAAAGATCCTTAATGCAGGATTCCACTTTTTCTTGCTCTTTACTGTGAAAACAAACTGTTCATTCCTACTCAATTAATTAATTAATTAATAATTAACTAATGAAATGATTCCCAGTTAATTGTTTTCAGTAATTAACTTTCCTTCTTATCCCCTGAGAACTTAGTGTCCTTAACAGTCTTTTGTGAGACATTTAAGTTCTTTTAAACTCCAGCTGCTCTGCACCGATGAAACCTTCTTCATCCTCATGCTCATTGACTCATTGCAAATAATCCTAAGAGATTTGTAAAGCCCACTAATTTTTCACAACATATCAGTTTTTTCTAATTCTTTCCTTTATTATATCATATAACTTTTTGTCTGGTGTAAAAGACAGAACCAGTAATTTCTGGATCCTTACACTACTCCTAAAGCTCTTTTAAAGAGTAATACTGTGTTTGCTGCTTAGTTTGTATTTATTATCCTGCATTGCTCAGACAGGAAGGCTCAGTTAAACAATTCTTGGTGATTCCTAAATTTCATATTTGAGTACTATTTGGAGAAGAGTTAATGTCATTTGGCTCTAATAATTTGGGCCTCTTTAATCTATTAATACACTTCTAAGTCTACTCTCCAGGCACTTCATTTTGAGCCACTTCTAACTCTGCAGCTGTAAAGCATGGCTTGAGTGTAGGAATCTTCTAAATCTGTAGGGAAACACCAAACAAGAATTTGATTTCACTTTTTTGTAAAACAGCTAGTACTGCACCCTCTAGTTGAGGGTAGTTTATGAAGATAATAAGAGGTAACAATATTTCAATGTATTTTCTCAGCTTTTGTTTGTAATAAAATGTTAAAATGAAATTAATAAACTGTCACAACAAGACTTTGTGAAGAAATCCTTCCACAAACCATTAGCAGGAACTATTGAAGGAACAGAACTGCACACTATTTTTTTTTAAAATTATATGTATGTGACAAATCATGGCAAATCAACTACCTTTTGGAAGAAGTACTGACTTAATTCCCTGTGGTTTGGACCTGCTACCCCTGGGGATATCTCCTTCCTTGAAAGAACTCCATTGCTTTAATCATGCCTAAACCTGAAAGCCTAGAGCGCATTATCCCTGTCTGTGTATCATGTATCATGTGGTGAGAGTGACCCTCTGCTTTCTGCCAGCCTGTATGCAAATGAAACTCTCAGGAAGAGGTTTTTTTGCAATTCCTATTAAAAGGAGGGTGGGTTTGGGGAACATCAGCTTTCCAGGAGTTGCGCCCAGGAGAACTGCAGTCGTGTTTTTGATGCTGTGGTATCCAGACCTTAAAATGACATGCACCTGTCTGTGCAAAATGCCAATCCAGCCTTAAAACATGGATGCCCCGTGGCCATGCTCCCCCTCAGTAACATCTTTCCCTGAAGCATCCCATGGGAGCTGTTACTGGGTGAAGCCTGTAGGAAGCAGGGGCTCTACCCACCCACGGGAAGATGTCTGCAGGCAGAGTGTCTAACGAGAACCAGCCCTCCCCAGTTCCCTTTGGAGCTGGGTATGTTCACCCAAACACAGCCTGAAGGGAGTCAGATGGCTGATAACCTAAAGAGCTCTGTAGATTATCAAGGGAGCTCAGGGTAAACTGCTCCAAGGGGGTCACCTACCTTGAGTCACCTCTCCCTGGCTGCAAGTCCTGTGGGAGCAGCACAAGCAACCAGGGATTCTGGGAGCCCTCAGGCTCCCTGTCTATATTTTTTCATCCTGGCTTTCCCCTGTTCCCTGCCAGAGGAGAGACTGACAGTGGAGTGGAACACAGAGGAGCATTTCCCTGAATTTCTCAATTCTCTGCCCTCGCTCAGCACTGATACCATATGTCTGAGGGCGAGGGTAGGAGCAGGTTGTCCCTGGGCAGCTAGCCAGCAGAACAGATGGCTGTGTGAAGGCACTAAAGACTGTGAATCAACCCTGGATGTGGAGGGCACAAGTCAAACAAGAACATTTAAAGGTCTGCCCAGCCTGCACTCAGCCATCTGTGTTAAGGGAGAAGAGATGCCATTTGGAAGTGGTACTGGGGATTAAGTAATTCTTATTGGTAACATTGTATGATTCCCAGCTAAAGGGGCTGCTCCTCCGATCAGAGAAGCTAAATGTATCCCATCCTGCACTACTCAAAAAGAAGCGGTTCTCCTGTTCCCAAAATAGTAGTTCACAAGGGAAACAGCTTTTTTTTCAGCATAGCTGTTTACCTGTTTGTTTTCTTTTAACAGCAATCAAATCAAACCAGAATGAATTGCTCTGAAGAACCCTGGATGCATCAAAGTCCTGTGTGGCACAGAACAGCACATCCTCCCTTGGAAGGAACAGTCTGAAGCAGGGAAGTACCCTCTGAAGTAAAAAGATCTGCACAATGAGGCCAGCAACACCTCCTGTCAAAATTGCAGATGACTCATTTCTTATCTAAACAAGAAGCAGTGAGTGCCTAGGAAGCAATGAGGAAGTTTTCTCCTGCTCAGCTGTGCTTTTTGGCCCAGGACAGGAAAGAGCTAAAATGTGCTGCAGAGGACATTTACTTCATAGACAGGATAAATCTCTGACCACTCAGATAAGAAATGACTCCTCTTTGCTTAATAAGTTTTGCATTTGTGCTCCTTCCAGTTTTGATTAAACTTTAGTTAAATTTGTGTTTAGAGTGGGGAAATCTCTTTCAGTTTCCTTTGAGCAAAGAAAGCTCTTTCCCCCCTAGTGGAGATTTTACTATTATCCTAACCCTAACTCTGCACTAGTCATGCCCTGACTGCTTTAAGGAAATGAAATAACAAATATTTCACTACATATTTTCTTTTGTTTTCTCGGACTCATTTTTTGAGCCAATATTTTAGCATTTACAAGAGATTTTTTTTTTTTTTTAATATGCACAGTCAAAAGTAATGCTTATTGTAATTAAAGTTTCAGAAGAGCTTCCATAATAAAGCCACCTAATTCCCAAATATAAAGAAACAGACCCTATTTAGATTCCTTCATTAACATTGTTTGCTGATGAGTAATATTCGTTTATAGATCTCATGGGAACAGCAGTTTAAAGTGGCTGAAGGAAGACATTTAAAGGGTTGACAAGAATCATTTATAGAGTGTTAGAAACTCTGGTGCATAAACACATCATTAACAGTATGAAGACAATTATTACAGTCTTACTGCAAGGCAGGTGGCACAGAGGAGTGACAAAAGTCTTGGCTGTACTCCTGCTGTGACACAGCCTCTCTGTGTGTCCTTATCACTGTCACTTCTTAGAGATGAGCTCCGTGGGGGTGCTGAGGCACCTGATGGCTGCTGCTCTGAAGCACTGCTCAGTGCTCGTACAATGGTGCAGGTGTGGGCATGGGCTTCTCAGGGATATATTCCTGTGGTGCTGCTTCACCCGTGGTGCCATCGTTACTTTGATACTTCATGAGTATTTTCCTAGTGGCAAAGCAGGTCATCGGCAGGGTTAATCCTCTGCAGGTGCCCACATTTGGTAGCAAGGTTTCTTGTTTCTTGATTTTTCTTTTTTTATGCAGGAAAGCAAATGTCTCTATCAAGGCATAGAGATATTCCCTATGCCTACTCAAAGGGAGGGTTAAAGGTGAAATACTTCTCAGCTCCGAGAGCACCTCAAAAAAGTGTAGTGACTGTCACAGGCAGGTGCCTCACCACTCTAGTGATGGGTTGGGTTGTTCACAGAACTCTTTTATTGCAGTGCTCCAGGCAGCTCAGCATCCACACCTGCCTGTGTAAGGAGGTAGAAAATCCAAAAGCAAGCAAGAAGGAGACTTCTTTTTTCCTTCCAGCACAGCCATACATGGATGCAGTTGATTGCTCTGGGCAGCAGCACCTGCATTCAAGCACTGTAGACCTGAGATCCCCTGTCACCCATGGACTTTGATGTCTTTAGGGAGGAAGTGCTTTGATGTGCACTGGGGAGGAAGGCTAAAAGCATGAAATGAAAAAACAATGGAAAATTTAGTTCCTCTAATTTAAGTAGAGGCTGTCCTGGGGTTTGCCCCAGGCTGCAGAGGAGACAATGACTGAGACTGCTTAACATCAGGGACTCCTGTTCAATTCATGACATGTTTTTCTCTTCCTTTTGGCTCTGCAAGCAGCACCAGGTGGCTTTGTGCTATTTAGTCTTGGCCTTGGACACAGGAAAGGAACAGTGATGGCTTTGGGCCTTGGCTGAGAGGGGAGAGCACCTTTTGCAGGATGCTGGCTGCCGCAAGTCCCTCCAAGCTGTGCAACCTTCGTAGGATTGTCCAAAGACAGCCAACTCGTGGCTGTAACAGACATTTAAAGACCATCTCATAGCAAGCATGAGCTTAAAGCCCACAGTATATTTGTATTTTGCCGGGATAAAATAAATCAAGGAATGAACTCAAAGATTTTTTTTTCGCTGGCACTTTTTTTCTTGCCATTTTACAGCACTGTGATATGAAGGAGGGGCACAGGGCTAATGAATTTCGACCTGTTTAGTCATAAAGATTTATGTCTGTGGCTTAGAGCTAATATTGACCAATCAAATGGCTCCCCAAATCCTGCCCATTTTATAAAAGTTAATCATACCCTCATGGCAGCCCAGGTACAAAATAAATTTTGATTTACATCAGTACTAAAATGATTGGTATTTTATGCTGATCATTAACAGTATTTCACATTGGAGAATTGTTATACTAGAAAACAGTGAAACGGTGTGTATCACATAACGATATTATATTTAAGTACCACACAGAATACCAAAGGCTTATTGAATTCGTGTCTGAAGGGGACATTTGTTAAAAACATGACCACTGCAAGTGGGGAAATATGTGTATTATTTTCAGAAGTTTATTCTGCCAACATGCAGTTGGTACTAGTGTAAACTTTCTGTCTTCAGTGTTGTAAGTGATGCTTATCCATGTATTAATCTGCAATGACCATGTAGAGGGATAAGTATCAAGATTTGATTCCTGTTTGGCCTGGGGAACTCGCAGAGGATATTGGTGTGGGTAGGCTTGGATGTAATTTTATTCTTGCAGCAGAGCTAAGGTTGTAAAAATATATAATTGATGGCATTTTTTAATTTCACCTTATTTCAATTTTTTTTTCCTGTGCTAGGATTTAAAAGCAAATGAGATTAACAACAGGAATTTCTCCAATTGTTTGTTGATATGGCCTCTGGCTTAACAAGCAAGACACAAGCACACAGCATAATTGTCTTGGAGAATGAATGTGATACTCATAATCCTGACACCTGAGGATTCAGAGAGGAATTGCTTCCTAAATTATACATATGCACGCATGTATACTTGTACAGTGCCCAGATCCTGGGGAGCTCTAATGAGGATATTCAGAGAGGAAATCTGATGGTCCATAGTCCAGCAAAAAACATTGCTGAATCAGCCTCCAGAAGCAGCTGTAGATAACTGCAACTCTACCACTGCAGAAGCCTAATTGCCCTTTCATTACAGTGCATTTAAAATAATGCATTGAAAAGTGCAGGGCAGTAGGATTGAACAAAAGGCCAGCAGGAGACTTTGTAGGCAGTGTGATTGTCCTACCATTTTGTTGTCTTGAAAAGTAACATCTGAAAGCTTCAACATTTTCAACATTTTAAGCACTGGAACAAAGCAGCTGGCTTTTAAGGTGGCCACTTATGGAAATGCCTGAATGAAAGCTGAGTTTTTGACAGTCTCCTTGAAATTGCTTGTATGCTGACCCCTCTGGGAACATCACTTGGGGTGTGGCTATTTTGTGCTGCTGTTTTAGGTGTCTGAAATTTCATCTGAGAGAGACGGTGCCTTTTGTGACGTTCACTACAGAAAGGGGAGATGTGATTGAAGCACTGCATCTCAGCTCACTATTTTATATTGCTAGATACAAGATAACTGCTGTTAAAAGACAGGACTTTTGCATACAGCTTTCACTCACTGTTATTGTAAGAATTGCATTCACTTCCTGAAGCATTCACAGATGTAGGAATCATCAATGCAGGAAGCCACAAATAAGGTCCACTTCTATTGTATGTGAGCTCCTAGGAACCAGAAATTAATTAAGACCTCTTCTCTCAGTTCACTCCTCTCCCTTGTTGTATGCATAATTGTATAAGCACTGAAACCCAAGGAAATTTCAATCTGTAAATCCAAATAAATTTTAGTCCAGAGCCACTAAAATAAGTCAATCTGTGGCAAGTCAAGTTACTCAGACTAGGGGAAAAAAATCCAAACACTGCAGAAAACCTCAGACACGATGCAAACATTCAAGGTGGTATGAATCTTCTCAGATGGTGGCAATTATGCTCATGGATGAACTAGGGTTAAACCTTCAGGCATTCAAATGCCTGTCTAACCTATTTATTTTCTTATCACTCCTATGTTTCAGGATTAGCTCCATTGCATTGCCTTAAGCTTTACTTCTCCCATCGTGTGTTCAGAGCCTAAGTAACATATTTTTACTTACTCTTCAACAGCTACTGCGGGGGATGGGGACGAAGAGTGGCTGGGTCAGCATCCCATGGGCATGGCCACAGCTGCACGGGGTCCCAGTGCGACCGC
>JAVSBS010007009.1:153430-247645 GCA_033124195.1 Coracias cyanogaster | reverse complement strand
GCCCGCCGCCCGCCAAGCGCCCCGGCGGCGCGTCACGTCCGCCGCGCGCAGGGGCGGAAGCACGGAGCGGGCGACGCATCGATTCTCTGTTCCCGGGGCCGCCCCCGTCACGGCGCGACGCGCGGGCGGGCGCAGCGAGGCCTCAGGTACCAACCGGCCCCTTGGGGGTTTCAAGAAAGGGAATAATTAAAGGTAGAAGCTTCCACAAAGCGCATCTTCAATTTAACAACGACAAGAAAAAAGAAATCCCACTGGAAACTGAGGTAGGGGACGCGACATTGTTCCGAAGTACAGAATTCTGAAAAAGAGAAATCAACGCTGTCGTCCCTACAGAGTGTTTTAATATATTTCTAAGTACAATTCGTGTCTGATTTTGGAAATACAAATACATTTCGAATGGTTAAAAACAAAAATTAAAAAAATAGTTTGAACATCAGCCAGCTGAAAATATATTTATCTAGTAAATCATCTCTCAAAGCTTTTATATATTTAATTATTCTAACTAAACATAGTACCCTTAAAAAACAAGTTCATAAAAATGTAGAAATGAAACTGTGGAATAAGATCACTGGGATAGAGAGAGAGACGCACACATTCAATGCATACACGGAATTACAGGAGGGGTTTGGTTTGCTTCTTTCTTTTGAAGTTTGGAAGGTTCTCAGACAGAACCGGTAAGCAAAGCTCAAATCCTGAGTTCCTCAACCAAGATAACCAGAGGCTAGTTTTTTAATCGTTTTTATCTTTTTTTTTTTTTATACACAAGATATATTTCCATGTAAAGCAGCAACAGCAGTGCAGTTACTGGTAGCAACATCTCAAAAGTAATAAAAAAAAACCCCCATACATCCAGACAGTAGTACATTGCACACACACGTGATTCTCATACACCCCTTAACAATTGGTCAGAGTATTAAATCAGTGTACAAATTAAATATCTCCAAAAATGTGCAAAAAAGTCAACGTTGATAGAAAAAAACACCTTTTGTGTACATACATTACAAACTGTGCCCAGCATTCAACTGAGAGTAAAAACATTTACAGTGGGAAACTGATAGATTAAATAGAGAATTTAATGGCTACGTAAAAATGTACATTAGATCAAGAGTCAATTTACAAATTTTTACTCATAGCTTCATGAAAACTTAAAAGCCTACGTTCCGATTCGTTAAAGTCCCCTCCACGTTATTTACAGCGACGCTCCATGAGGAGACTCCCGCGGGTCTGAGATGACAGACCCCGTGCCCTAAGAAACCCTCCCGGTTTTAGGATGACACCACCATCTCTCCTGGTATTCACAGGAGACACCAGAGAACTGACTAATGCCTCTTCAGAAAAACGCAATCCTTGGTTTCAAATACAACCTCAGGGGAAAAGGATCATCTGCTTTGGGGGTAAAAGACATGGAAAAACCTCCGAAACCTCCTATTTCCCATAAAGATCCACTCTGGAGTTCAAGTATCCTTTTCCCTCTCGACAGCAGACCCTGCCCTCCAATCCTCACTGGTGAACTCAACGTAAGTATCACGAGATACAGTTTTCATGTGTTTTAATCCAGTTCCTCTCCCTTTAAACTAAGTTTATGGAAACTTAAGACCTAGCCAAAGCACGGCTGTCAGCACTGGTGCTTTGAAACGCGAGAAATTCCATTTCCTCCGTCCCCTCAAATACGGACATCTCGCTAGAGAAGACCCAGGGGTTGCTCTGGCATGTGGGGAGCTGCAGCGCCCTGGGGAACTCGCACCTTATTCAGGAGCTCTCGGTGGCTACCACCCATGCGGTATTTAAGTGACGCCAGCTAGAACAACAACAACAAAAATCCAACCCAAACTAAGCAGGCCAAGCGTGGGAAATAAAGAGGGCAAGGAAAGGAGCTCCTTCGTTTCTGACCAAGAGTTTTGAGTCAGAAACGCCGGGTCGGTGGCAATCCCGGCTGCCCCCGCTGGTGTGCGCTTGTGGCTCCTCCTGAAGGCAGCGTCCACTCTCCTGTCGCTGGGGGTGACATTTGGCTGTCACATCCAGCCGACTGCTTCCCAGCAGCTTTCAAATGTCCTCCCTATGGCGCACAGAGCAATTCAGGTCACGACTTACCATCTTCATGGCGTTCCTTCTATGTCCCAAAGCTCAAACCCGGCTTTAAAAGCCACCGGGTTTAGTCACCAACCTTATGCCTTAATTTTAGAAGGACAACAATATGGTAAAAAAAAGAGTTTTAAAAAGCAAACTCTTCGTTTTAATGCTGGCGTGAGTTTTGCACATCAAAACAGCAACTATAAACACCCAAATTTCTTAAATATGGGCAGTGTCTATGACTGTTTACGAGTACCTGCTTTACTCGGCAATAGCTTACGGATGTATCTATGTATCTATAGGTAACGATACTAACCCGTGAAACACCACTTTCGGCTATATGTATATGGGATAGAAAAGCTTTGGTAGTTGTACGTGATTTTTATACCGCAGACTTGTTGTTACCACAAGACAGGAAGTTACCGGCGAGAAGAAACGATACTGGCAGCAATACTTTTTGCTTTTCCAGCCGACTGACATTCAAGCACACTAATTAGGCTTTTCTAGATGCATGACAAAGACTTTTCAAGATTAAGAAAGTAAGAAATTGGTTATAAGTAACTGCGAGACGTGACCCATTTGCTCAGGTCTCCGAAGCCGCAGCTGGCCCTTGCTCTTTGCTGTTCTGCGCTGTACCTACAGGTGCTACGAGGCTTTCAGTCAAGACAACAGCGGGATTAGGGTTACCCGAAAGACAGGGAAGAATTTCATGGCCGCAATGCCGGCTTCACTGAGAAATCTGTTATTCGCTTCGACACATCATATTCCTGTGTATTGAAAGTAAACAGCTTTTAACAACAGTACCACGTACCAACGCTAACGGCAAGCCCACCAGGAACTCTGCTGAGGGCTCTGCAGGAAACCCAGAGTCTAGTACCGAGAGCTAGGAAGCTAAATCTTGACTCTACCAGTGCAGAAAAGTCCTTTTTCCGGTATCCACATCAGTGAACAATCTCCAAAATGCAAATACAAAGCCTGTATTAGCACAGGAAGCCTCCAGGAAGTGCTCCAAAAACCCCCGCTTTTAAAAACTCTCAATTTAAGTATCTGCAGCAGGTAACAGCCAAAGTTCACTTTTCGGGGCAGTCCGGCCAATTCTGGTTTGGGCACTGAAACAAACCCATCCTCGTAAGACTGCTTTGGTGGCACGGAATTGTCTGACACGTGTCAGCGCGGCGTTCAACTAGAAACAAAATTAAGGCATACAGATAAAAAGGCACTAGCTAAAAAAACCCACATAACGTTTCATTTTGTTACGCTGAAAGGACTGTCTAGCTACAAATTGAACTGCAAATCAAGGGAAAATTTAAAGACGATGTTTAAACTGTCAAGAAAAAAGGTCTATGTAGATTTAATTTTGCCGTTATCAGATCCATACCTTTCAAAGTCCTCGCACGGGTATTTCGAGCGCCCAAATTAAAATTAAACAACTTGCTCTAAAGGCGACTGAACTTTTCAGTCGCGCTCTAACAGGACTGTTACAGACTACAGAGTGGCCTGAATTGGGTTAATGTGCAACAACGAGAATAATCAAATTCATTAGCAGATAAGAAAGTCCTTTGAAAATAGGCATACTCACTGCGAACCTCGATCCTTAGGGTTTTGAGAGCACAGCTTCGTTGTGGCGCTTACAGAGAAGCAAAACAACTCTGCAACAGGACTGTTGTCATTGGCATTTTCTAGTAATTGCGTTCAACAGTTAAGAAAAATCCAGGATTCTAAAATGCTGGTATTTGTCAGTAAGATATTGGAAGTTGTGAGCAGGGATCCTGAACGAGGGTTAGGTCATGATCACATCAGTACTCAGTGTATGTGTTTTACTGACACTCTCTACAGAGGTACTATTATTTAACGCAGCTTGTTTTACCACGTTACCCCAGGAGAGGGTAAATCTTTGCTAAATTGTTGGTAAAAGTCTGACTTAGCATCGTAATTATTTCTAGCTCAAAACCTTTCTGTTAACAACCGTCTAAGTTGCTCAAGTCAGTAGCCAAATTCTCCGTAGGGTGAAAAAACCAGCTCGTGTCTAAGCCTGGTTTAATTAATAAAGTCTTACTAGAAGCACTTGAACCGGCAAATGTCATCTTCACTGAAGAATGAACGTCTTCCCATTGGCAGCTTTCTGACACGGCAAAGAAACGCAGGAAAATCTCTTTTTCGTGGCTCCAAAACACCTACCGTTGTCGTGACTGAATGCCGTTTTTTGAAAAGGCACAAAAGCAGCATATTTGATTATTCGGTTATTAAAAATCACCACGAGGAAGTGATATTGCAATATACATGAGCCAGCACTGTCTCGCTAAAAGGACGCATTAGAAGAAAACCCGATTCTGGAAGATTTCAAGCTTCAGAGAGTGCAGTTTCTTTTTAGAATAGTATATAGTTAAATGTTACGAACGCTACAGATAAACCTGGTTACATTTTCCCTTTAATGTCCCTTTTTTGGTAATATAAAAATTTCCTTACCTTTTCAGAGATCACTCTCCACTACTGATTTTTATATACATTTTCACCTTAGTTTTGGTACCTTCTTAATCTCTTTGAAATCAATAATTTCCAATTATACTACCTTTAAATTACCTACATAAGCTATTAGGCTCTACATTAAGCTTCCCATCCCTGCTGCCACTAAATTTTGCTTATAAAGCAAAGGTCTTTTACA
The DNA here is from genome assembly GCA_033124195.1 of Coracias cyanogaster. Lineage (NCBI taxonomy): Eukaryota > Metazoa > Chordata > Aves > Coraciiformes > Coraciidae > Coracias > Coracias cyanogaster. The sequence goes on along the minus strand of JAVSBS010007009.1, from coordinate 242,913 downwards.
GCAGGGTACATACGAGTCCTTCTTAAAGGCTGCTTTCGCAGCTTTTTTATCTAGTGACAAAGGAGGAAAAAAATAAAAGTCGGTACAAGCTGACTTTCCTTTCAGCCTTCTAAACTCGCCCTGGTCTGACTAGTTCAGAAAACCTTCCAGAGTTCTGTCCCCTGACCGAGAAAATGGTAAGCTGGCTAAAATACATCAACCAAAGACACCACCACTCTCAGTCTCAGGAGACCTCAAAAAAAGAATTCTTACTCGGCTACAGGTAAAGTGATTAAGAGAAGATCCGTGCTCCTGCTTATGGTCTGGTACCAAATTTGGAAATTTGCAGCATAAATTCTGAAATCTCACGAGTGAACTCCCAGGGGAATGGGTCAGCTTATTCTTCTGTCTCTATGCACTTCATAATTCTGATAGTCTTCTAGAGGTGCAAAGCCTGGTCAGAGTGGACAAGGTGCTCTGTCCCAGCCTGCTCTGCCTTTACAAAACGACAAAAGCAAGCGATGAATCATCCAAACCAGGATACGGTACTTCGGTTCTGCAGCCCAACAGTTTATTTCCAAATGCCCTTTTCAATTATTGGTAACGTTCTTCCACAAAAGTTTGGACTTTTCTGTCGTGAAAAGTCGGTCATTCGCTACACCTGATCAGTACCTGGACTTCTCGATTGAGCAGCAGTATTGCAGAGTTTTGCTTTTGTTCTTTTATTATTCTCTTTCAGAAATGGAAGAGGTGATTAACGTACATTTGATGACAGTTAGAAATCTGACAAACACCAATCATCTGGATTATCAGGCTGGAGTCATCACGCTCATGTTATGTAATTGTTGGCTCTCTTTGCACTTTTGGCCTATTCTTCACAGGGTCTTCTGTGCTGTGCCTCCTTTTCCTGTGGATTCATCATCGCTACCTTATTAAAAATATAACTGGACTCTTACCTCTCTCCGTGACTTATTCCTGGTGTTACAGGATGTTTATTTCAGGAATTTTCAACACATCCTCAATGACCGAGTTGCGTTACTAAAACAATTTTTTTAGTGCATTAATGGGAATAATTTGATATTATTCAGGCACTTGATGTTGACATACATTCCATCCTAGCGCCTCTCAACACCTTTGAAACCACTTATTTCTTAGAGTTCACGCTGAATTAAGTAGCTCATCTACTGCACAAGGGTTAGTCCCTGCCCTTCCGCTCCAGCCCTTCACAGGATTGCAGAGGAAGAACTGACTCAACGTCACCATTTTTTTCCCTTCTCTAAGATAACCGTCTCCCTCCAAGCTTACGCAACAGAGGTTCTCTTTGGCAGATACAGCAGGAGGCGTTCTCCCATCTATTTACAGCCGACCCTCGTCTACTCTGGAAATGTTCCCCTTGCAGTACGGTAGTTCCTAGGAGTCTGGGTCCATAATCTGTTTACCTGTAACTATTTTCCTATTAATACAAGAGTTCTACACCAAAACCTCTACCGACGACATCAGTGTCGAGGTTGGTTTTTGTGTTGTTATTTTCTTTTGGTCGCATAGAAGTACCTGTTAGACACGCTGCTGTGCAAAGAGTTCCAAGTTCTTCCAGCTTTATCGTTAACTCTCAGAACCACGTGTTCCAGCTTCAACTGTAAAATCCAGAAACCGATTAAAATGCTCAAATAGAATAAGAACTTAGAACTCTCTGCCACAAGTACCTATAATATAAAGAAGAATCACCGAGAAGTAACCTTCTTGTCCGTTAGCTGCATGTCTATTTTTCCCTGCACCCTGAGTCAGTCAGCGGTGTCAGAAAAGGTCACACAGTTCCTGACTGTCCAAGCATTTGTCTTTTTTTTTTTTTTTTCCCCTTTAAATAAGGAACAAATATGTACTAAAGTGCTTTATCTACATGAACCACATCAGTACATTATAGAAACAACAAGTTCTAGTCCTGGTGGGAGTGGGGGAGAGAAGATTCTCATTTTAGATACAAAATTTAGATTGTTTACAATCTAAGTGAAACAAAGATTCAAGAGAATATTCTCTCTCTTGTCTTTTCTCCTTATTTTTTTTTTTTTTTGTAAAAAATAAAAATAAAAGTGCAGTCAAATAGAAAATAAATGCAGTAGATGCGAGCTGAGTTGAGGCAGGCTGTTAGTGATAGTGTGCAAACGTGTGTCTTAGCAGTTCATCTGCAAATGGTCGCAGCTTGGCCTCGATAAAAATCCGTTTCAAGAAATCCCGAGCATGGTCAGAGACATGAGGTGGTAGCTGGGGGTTGGTTGGTTGGGTGGCAATTTTAAAGATGGCGGCCATGGCTTCGAACTCTGCCCACGGGGGCTTCTCAGTGAGCATTTCTACCACTGTACAACCTACGCTCCTGAAACAGAGGCAGAAGTGAGACAGGAGGTTACAACAGAGTCATGCCCTTCCAGGAGAACAAGAAACAGCAGAGAGCAACTGAAATAGCACGGACAAGGAGTGTCCACTTGACTCCAACAGCGCAGCTTCAGCTGCAAACAGGTGGCTTGAAAAAGTCACGTGTCCAGCTCTCCACGTTACCTCTAAGTTACACAAATCACCACCGACATCTTCACTTTCTTGCTTTGCTGGGACAAAAGCTACCACCGGAGAAGCAATACTCAGATATTTCTCCAGGCGATACCAACCGGGTTATGGCAGCGCTCATTAGAAATGCACAAGTTTCCACCAGTGGATAACGTGCAAACGTGACATAGTCCTTGAAAAGTTTCAAGCCATGCTTCAGTGGTATCCTCCTCTAGTATAGAATCATAATGGTTGGAAAGGACCACCAAGACCATCCAGTCCAACCTTCCTCCTAACGTCTCTCTAACCACTAGACCATAGCCTCAAGTGCTACTTAAATTGCCAAACAAAATTTCAAGATCCTGAACAATCTCTGCATATAAAGCTTATGTTTAAAGGATTCTGGGAGGCAGAAGGGCATGTGTATGGCCAGAAAACCTTTGTTCTGTAAGTCCTGCAAGATCAGCCTCTTCCAGTAACAAGCAAACGATACTGCAAAATGGACAGGCTGGCATCAATTCCCAATTTTCAGGGAGTTTCATCATTTTTCAAGATGCTTGCAGGAAGTCTTATGGTTAGACACAGGCACATTATCTTTACATAACAAGGATTTACTGACTGACAGAAGTCAAACTCTGCTATTTTTTTCTTAGTTTTAACCAGGATTTTCTCCACCAAAATACACGTATTAGCCTTGGTACAAATACTTCAGCGTCGAACAAGTCAATTGCTTGAAATCTAAGGCTGCTATATTATTCAAGTATAACAGCATAATTACAAAGTTATCGGAATGGATTAATAAGGCTCTATTTAGGCTGAGTTAATTTCCCCGACAATAAAAGGATTGCTTGGATATAACGGGGTTCCTTTTTAAAACACACCAACAGTTACAACTCCTGCAGACCTACCACTGCCTACCTATTACGCTGCGTTCACAGATCCCCTGCAATACAAGGAGTCTAATCTCTAAAATCCATTGAGCTGGAGCGACGTTCAACTACGTCATATTCCACCACATATCACAAACATTCATTTTTGAAAGTCACCTTTCCCTCTTAATTCTTAACAACAACTTCAAGCAAATTAATTTTTGATACCTCCCGTTTAAATCTGGCTAATTCACTCTTAGGTGCTCATCTTTGAAAGGGTCAGAATTTCTTTTTCTGCCTTGCACCAAAGGTATTTCTGTGATCAAGTTTCATTACAGGACATTGACTGAATGGATGCTTCACAGCTTCCCATGTTACTTTCACCCAGTATCTCTCCTGGATTTCCAGTCTGGTAATCTTAACTTCATCTGAAGTTGGTTCAAAGTGATCTCTGATGACCCCTAAATCGGTGGGCTGAGGAACCGCCAAATGAAAAAACCCTCAAATTCCAGAGTTACTCTCCAAATATGACTGTTCACACTTGACACCTTCTTCAGCTTAACTCCCAGAATGAAACACTCCAACTTCAGACAACAAACACCTACACTCTGTTCAAAAAAAGCCCACTCTGAAATGACACCTTTCAGTAGAGAAGTTTGGGTTGTTTGGTTTTTTTTTTTTTAACATACCAGATGTCTGCTTTTCTGCCGTACCCTTCTCCACTAATAACTTCTGGACTCATCCAGTAGGGAGTTCCTGTGACAGACTTCATTCCCGTACCAGAGAGGCAGATAGTCTGCAGTCGTTTGCTGGCCCCAAAGTCACCCAGCTTCACGTTGCCTGCTGAATCTCGCAGAATATTTGCCCCTGGAAAGAAGGGAACACAGCATTCCATTCAGGAAAGGCCCGTTAACTTCGTGGTGTGGAAAACGGCGACAAAAGTTTGGATTCAATGATACAACGCAAGGTCAGCCCAGTATTTCAAGGCAAAGAATATACTTTCTCTGCTCAATCCCATTACTCTGTTCCGAGGTTCAGAAAATAATGAATTGTCCACATGGGCTCGAATCCTAGGCCTTTTCCGGGAAGTGCCAGTCCCTTTGTAAAGCCTTCCTGACAAAATAAGGAATGTGCCTTACAAGGGAAAGAAAAAATCAACTGGGAAAGAAGTTTCCGTACAACTGAAAAGGTCTTCACACTACATTAAAGCAAAATCTCAAACTGCCTTCCAGATTTGTCCCACGCTCTGCATAAGCACGTACAAACTGACCGTCATCTCTTTTCAGAACAGAGCGCTATGGATACGAAGCGATAGGAAAATGGGAAGAGTTTTCGGGAATACAAGAGCACTGTGTTCGACGCAGCTATTTCGAACATCGCCATCTTCCTATATATTTGTAGCTTGCCTGGGCAGCACCGGCAAGTCACCCGTGTCTGTCTGCAAAAAGTACACGGGTCTGGGGCCTCGGCTTTCCGGACAGTAAAACCAAAGAAGGCCGAGTCATTTGACCGGACAGGTCACCTCTGCCTGTCATTTCTCGTACCCGTGAAGTGCTGAATAATTAATTAATGAAACAAAATTCTGTAAAAATAAACCTTCGAGTCATTCCGCTTTCCTTGGCACATTCTGTTTGTAATGACATCATCTTTGGATATATTCAAAGCTATTAATACTACAATAAAATCGGGAAGAAATTGATCACTGCTGTTTTGCAGACAGACAACGCTGTCAGAAGTCTGCCAGAACATCCCAGAGACAATTCTTTTTCTGCCTCGGGTCACGACAGTGACAAGAACAAACGATGGAAAGCAATCTCATCGATTTCAAGTCAGTCTTTTGGCGTTTCAAACTTAACTACAGTTTAGTGTTTCATACGAGACTGGGAAAGCATCTGTGGTAAAGAGGACTGAAAGGTGCACAGAAGTGGCATTACCTTTAATATCTCGATGGACAATCATATTACTGTGCAAATAGTGAACTCCTTCCAAAATCTGCCGTGTGTATTTACGAGTCACGTTCTCTGTGAGCGCTCCATAGGATTTCAGTTGGTCTTTGATGGAACCCTATGGCAAACAAGAAGTACAAACCACCAATATTTCTAGAATCACAAGAGGGCTAATAATACCTTTGAACTTCAATGAAATTTATGCCTGAGATGTGGACATTTGAAGTTGTACTTCTCTAGATCCACTTAAAATCACAGATACAGTTTTGCCTCTACTGAGAAAAATACAAACTTTGACAAAAAAGAGGCTGACAGAGAAGTCGTACGCTGAAATGTGAAGCTATTAAATTGACAACTGCCAAGCAGCTGAATAGTTCCAGTGGGATGTACAGAAAAGAGAACAGCAGTACTTTCACTCAAACACCACCCCCAGCTTCTTTAATGGTTATATGGCAATACTCAAGTTGGACAAGACAGATGCCATTTACCCTGGTTAGTTTATACTCAGGAAAAAAAAAAAAGATTGTCAAGAAAAACACCGCACATGCTGGAGATGGTGCTTTCCATAAAAAGAGGTAAGCAGGTCTTGACTTAATATAACATTAAATAAAAAATTCACAGGTTTGTAACTGAATTTGTGTAAGCTGGCTTTGTCGCACAGACTGCTTAGATGATTTCTGTGACGCCGTCCTCCACATCTCTGAAAAAGTCAAGAAGCCCCAAAACAAAGCCCAGAACCCACCTAAAAACCTAAACACAACCAACCCCCCGCACCACACGCACTCCCCCGCTGCTCTGCTTCTCTTCTGTGGAGTCTCACAGCGCAGTGGAATGCTGCAAGGATTTGCAAATACAAAGCCTCTGTTTTTCTAGGAGCGTGTTTTATTTCGCTCTGCTGACCCCTCTTGGTGAGAAAATGAAAATCTCGTTTTCTGACCTAGAATTTCTGACCCATCACTGATTCTGAAAACCCGAACAAGCAATGGAGAAGAGAGGCTGCTGTAAGCACCTGCCAGCAGCTGTCTTCGGCTACTGGTTTTAACTCGGACATTTCTTTCCTACCTTTGTGCATTTCTACAAAAGCTGTCTGCTACGCCGCGCTTGTGACACTGGGTAGAAACGAGGGGTGAAGTGGCTCTCGCTTACCCCAGGCATATATTCCATGAATATAGAGAGCGTTCTTTCTGGTGGATCTCTCAAGAAGCCGTAATACTGAACAATTCTTTCATGCAGCAGATTCTTCAGCAACTGAATCTCACATTCAAGTGCATTTACTTCCTAAAGGGAAAAAACAGACAAGATTTACCACGCTTGAGGTAGTAATAATAGTGTTTTGGGTTGGGATTTTTTGAGAGCGGGACAGTATCTACATATTGAAGGTTATGCAAACTATGTAAGAAAACACTCCTGTAGCTTATGTAAGAAGAGTATTAAGTACAAGAAAAATAGCACCATTAGATTGAGGGAAGGAAAAGAACCTATTGCTTTTCTATCAATTGTCTCTAATGGTATTTCATTGTTTCTCTTATTCTGAAGGGATGTTCAGAGCACAGCAGGTATCAATGTGTGTATCCAGGCTGTGATCATTATGCAACATGTTGCAAGCCTCCAATTTGAGTGAAAAAATAGAAATCTTTATTGGTAGCAGAATAATTAGCATTATTTCTTAACTTCTCCAGGATGACAGACAATACTTTACAAATGCCTTTGAGGATCACTTAATACTGTGATAATGAAATATAACAAAGAAAAACATGGAACTATCTAGAACTATCTGAAATACTAAACTAGAACTATCCAAAATACTAAAAACTTGGCTAACAGGAATTAAAAATATTTTGAAATGGACTGTACAGTAAGAAGCTGGAAAAAGACTAACCCAGCAACTCAAACTTGACTGGATTCCAAATTTCACCTACAAGACTTTCATCAAAACTTACTTTTTATCTCTCAGTCTACTACTAATACCCTCACACTCCTGAGATTAGAAGGAAAACAGATTTTTTGACACCGAGAGGCACACATGACAAAACACGATGGCAAGTCAGGTCACAAAACTCTTGCTACAAGAGAGACTACAGTAGTTTATATTTATCATTTCCAAAGCATCATCAGTTGTTGTGTTACGTTTTAAAGAAGTAGCAACAAAAACTACACTAGAAATCTACAGCACAAATGATTCTTGGCTTTTTTTTTTTTTTTTTTCCTTGATCCTACATCACTAGCAGCAGCAACTAGAACTGGCAGCCACTCAATTCTGCAGTCATGCTTACACCCAGTGCTTCCCCGGCCTTGCTCCCCACAGTGCAGAATGCAGTCCTAACGCAGGAAAAGTAATAATTCTTTTTCCGTCCTGTAAAAAGCAGCAAGTATGGTTTGGGAAAAAAAGGAAATAGAAGATTGGTGCTACTTTCAAACAGCTTCTCTTGTTGAGTGCTCGTATTTAAAGGAGGACAGGTTCCATTTTAGACAGAGAATAAACTGACAATGAAACTTCTGCTCTTCAGAGAAATAACAGTGAATAACAGTTGCTAGCCAAGATGTCCACAGTTTTATGAAGAAAAACCCCCAAACTAAATCCCGCCAAAAGATAAAGATAAGAATGACAAACTGTCTTCGTAGCTGAACCTAATATCCTCAACAATTTTTCTGCAACACTTAAATTACTACAGATTTTTCTGTTTATAAGCCGAACTTGTTCTAACTCCTATAACTAGAAATCATTCTCTATTTCAGAGCACGCTTCACAATGGATTAATTTTAGAGACAGTGACCGCACCAATTTATGTACGTTCACCGCATAAGGTTACGTCGAAAAATTAAAAAATGGAACGTAACATTACATCAGGTAACCAAACTAATTCCCTGAGGTACTAAGAAAATGGGATTCCTAACAAGGACTTGAGAACACAACATGTTCCTGTTCAAGGAAAGAAACAACAGCCTCGTCTAGAACGCACCGCTTTGGCAGAAGCCCGTTACAAACCCTCCCCTCGGTATCGCTTACCTTGCTGGTTTCTGGACTATCGGGATCAAACTGAACTTGTTTAACAGCCAGTTCTCTTCCGGTATCAGCGTCGTAACACAGATACACTCTGCCAAATGCACCTTGACCCAGCAGTTTACCAAGTCTCCAGTTAGTTGGAGCTCGTGGTGCTGAAAATATAAGTATGTTTTGGTTTTCAAATGAGCTTGCTATTCAGCTGATCGAGAAAGACTGGAATACACAGAAAATGATTTTTTAAAAGACTACGTTTATCAACAACAGAGACTGTGTGTCCTAAACCTCCCCATTTACGTTACAAAGATCATTAAAACTCCCTGTAAGATGGAAAGGATGAGCTACTTAAAATTTATTCCCAAAATAATTTGTGGTAAAGATAGATATACCTAAAACAACTAGCAACAGCTAATCTGAAAAACAGAAAAAGCACGTTAAACAAGCTTAGTAACATTTTTTAAAAATCGAGTCATGTTTAAAGTGTGCCAGCTACTGAAGTCATCACTAAGTGTATTTGCTCCTGAAATGCCAACACAGCAACAGGAGTACCGCTTGAGGTCTACAATTTATCAGAAATCTTGACCAACAGCTGTAAAAATAAACAGTGACCACAACCTACATAAGCCTCCTCAGGTCCTCTAGAACCTAACAAATCATCAAAAATATTCACAGCGCTTTTGAGGCAAATTCCACGGGGAAAATCTACATGAAGGTTGGCACAGTTAAGCAATGAAAAAACCCACGAGCATACAACTCTTGACTTTTTCCTATTAGAGAGATAAAAAACGTATTATTCAATGGCAGGTATTTTGATGACACAGTTTTGACAGGATATACTTGAAAGGTGAGAGCGTTTTCCAGCAGAGTTCATAAATGCCTGAACTTACAGCGGCTGGGCGGGCTGATGTCCATGACGGACAAGGTAGGATTGTCTATGTCACTTCCCCTCCTCCTCATTCGGTTATCTTCATACTCGGGTGTAAAGATGCTGCTTCCGCTGCTGGTGCTCAGCGAGTGATCGGTGGGACTGAAACTAACTGGTGACCGAAAATTGTTCCCCTGAGTCCTTCTGGCTCTTGGAAAAGTTTTACGACCTTCAATGATACAGACAGAACATCGTTACGCTACAAAAATACTGCTGGGCAATGTGGGTATGCAAATACTTTATGAATTCCACCTAAGTTCAAATCTTTCGCAGCGTATGATGATGCAACTTCCATGAAATTTCCTGGTTTCACTTTCCACCTAGAAGAAAACATTTGTCGCAGAGGTATGTAAGGATTAGATTGAATAAAAACTGGTTTACGTTTAAGTGACTGAAATCTGGACCGAATTCTGGAACTGTTCTGAAATGTAACTGCTGTGCTACGGAAACCTGGAGGGCTCTGAGAAAGGAAGGGGCCCTGCCTCGACTTTTATTGCTCTACTGAGGTTATAAATATCAAATTTCTGATAAAGAGGAGGGTGAGACATATATTTACATTCCGGTGGTGCCCGGGCTGGCATCTTCATCCTGTGAACTAAGAAGAATTGAATGCATGGAAAGACCTACACATGGAATCAACAGGAAGACCATAAAAATATTTTAAAATAAAATAAAAATCAAACAATGCACAATTCCAAGATAGCTACAGTATTAGAATAAAAAAAGGCATTACTCTTCAAAAAGGTTAATTACAACCAGATGACTAACAATTCATGTGAATATATTTAGATAATATGAACACTTTTAGGCCAGCATCGCTTGATGAAAGCTTCATCTTACAGAACTCATTGAAACAGCCGAAGAAGTCTCTGATTCCTTAGGTATTGCACTGGAGAAGGCGTTCCCAGGGGACTGAGGAAGGCAGATAAATATCTTCGAAAAAGTAGACTTTGATTTATATACTAGTCTGGCCAATATAAATTCCAAGAAAGATAAGCAAACTAATTATTAAGCAGTTTCACAAACCACTGAGGAGATAATAAAGTGATAAACCAGTTGTAATTGGTTTTCACATGTAGCTAATCCAATTTCCCCATTTCCTCAGGGCATCTCACAAGCTAACTAGTGCAGAGTTGCATAGACCAACTTCCTATGTAGAGTATGTCCAAGACAGGTTCAGAGCAGTGATCAGTCATTTCTCACCCAAGGGGAGGGTAATTTAAGTGGACACCCATGGCATGGACCTTAGTCCGCTTCCATACGCTATTTGAACTGATGATGTAGATAAGATGGAACAGAACACACTGAAATCATGCAGACAACCTCAAGGTAAGTGTGGCTGGAGGTTTGTTTAAATATAAAAATCAGAATATACAATATTAGTAAGCTGGAGATGACTCACAAACAACAAGATGAGATTCTGTCCAACACATAAAGAGAAATCAAATGCCAAAACCACAAAGTGTAAAGTAATTTGTTGGCTAGAAGTCATGTGGAAAAGGATATAGGAACTCTAACAGACCACAGACTGAACAGCAGTCAGTAGGCCAAGTACGAAACAAGTCAAGTGTCGTCACATATGGGCAGGGACCAATTTTTCACTGTGTTACAATGGGGTAACTAGTTCCTATTTTCATTTGCAGGAAAAATGGTTTAGAAGACAAGAGAAAGGCAAGTTGTAAGAGAAGCTGTCTTCAAAGCTAGTTACATAAAGAAAATCAGTATCTCTTCTCTTAAAGTCACTTTAGAGTTTACTTAGAAGTCAGTGTGACAGATCTTTGCCTCTTTAATCTTGCCTTAGAGCAAGGGACTAGACTTCCTTCAATTTGGCCTTCTGTGATTTCCGTAACAGAATTCCATTTATTGCTGTGCTCATTCCATACTGCACATGAAACCATCTGGTCTTCGAAGAAATTTCTTGCACTTCACAGCCAGTGCTTGACAAACCCTCAAGTCAGATTGTTCAGCTGTTCCTCTTCCCTTCCTTTGGAAATTTAATATGTTAAATTTACACCGACTTTATTACTGTTCAAATCAGTTTTGTGGTTGCATCAGCAGGTGCTGTCTTGCGTGCCAACAACTGATTTCACCAGCTAATTATTAATGCTTGCTTTAAATCTTTGCTCTTCAAATTTTATTTACTCTTTAAAACAGTTAATAGTAACTCCATTGCTTTTTTTTTTTTTCCTCCTTAGCAAAACAAGTAATGACAAACTAACTGACATACCTACTTTGGATAGAAAAGGGTCACAAAAGGTCAAAATCTTATACTGGATGACTCATGCATGGCCAAAGATAGAGAACGTTTTCATAGCTGGGCACATGAGTCATGGATTCTGCAATCTTTAACTTTACCACAGGCCAGACTGCTTAGCAGCTCCATCAATCACTAGAAGTTTAGCAAATGAGTCTGAGGAAAAGAAGTTAAGCTTCCAATTTCTTCAATATTTTATTCTTCACTTTTTAAGAATAAAAAAAAGTAGTGGATAAAGTAGAACTCTTGCAGTTTTCACACTTACCATCATTGTAGTCTTGTTGGTGATATGAAATATGGTATCTTCGGGGATAAGTCCCCCCCTTTCCAAATTTCTCAAATATTGGGATATCATACTCTACTAGAAAATAAAAACATCTATTTCAAAATCTAAAAAGGATATTAAATTAATCACTTTGGTATTATAAACTTAAACACGGGGGAACATATCAGAGGATATGCTTCAAATTCAAGCATCAGGACAAAAAAGATTATACACAAAAGCCACAAATCGAACAAATTACAAGAACTTAAAGGACGTTCAGCCAAAAAAGTTCCAAAGGATCAAGAATTCAATAGTTCAAGCGGTTTGTAACCTCTTGCTTAAAAGAATGTCAAGGGACTACAACATGCCTAATTACTCCAGTTTTAAATATCGTTTCTAGAGGAAAATCCTCAGAAATAATTACAAAGATGCAGAAACATGAAAACGCGATGAATTACTGAAACACCTTCAACTGGTACTCTTCTAAAAATTATTGGAGGAGAAAAGTATTTGTAAGATCAAGGGGAAATTCCCTCATGCATAAATAATTGGTTAGAAGGTAAGTATGTAAGATGGGAGTAAGTGGTCAACAGTTCCACAGAAATCTGGGCTACAACCCATATAGTTTTATTATGCATGAACTCCCTGGAGAGAACAACGAATAGTGAGGTGACAAAATCATTCTGAGAAATAAAGCCAAAGGAAAAATTACAGAAAGTTCGTAACAGTTGACATGAGTGGATGTGAAAACAGCAGATGAAATTCAGTGTAGACTAGCGTAAAGGTTTGTGATAGAGAGTTCCAATAAAGCAGGAGCTGAACTCTCTGCACTAGCTAAGAGGCAGATGAAATGCTGGACATCATTAAGATACACTGAACAAAGTTTTGGTCTACTCCATTTCAAAGGATTTACTAAAAATAGAAAAGATTTAGAAGAACAGAGATCACCGAAGATACAAAATTGCTTCTCCATAAGGAATGTAGGTTCTGTAGACCAGAAAAGTGACAGCTCAAAGGGAGACTTAAAGAGGCCTACGAAAACCAAAACAAATCAGAGGGCATAATTCTTCATAAAACACAATAAATTGCCCAATTTCTTGTCACAACATCCTGTTGATATTGAAAAAGCTTATACAAGTTGAAATAGGGACTGGAAAAATTTGTGGAAGAAACAAAATAATCCATCAAATCACAAAAGAGCATCTTGCAATTGCAGAACCCCTGGGCTATACACGACTAGGAATAAATTCCGAGGAAGGAATGCTACACGCTCCTCTATGGAAGGCTGGTACTGGTAGGAGGAAAGACTAGGCCAGATGGACATCTTTTCTGACTCTACTATTCTGGTTTTGTTACACATCAAATAATGACAATAAATATTGAATATGGAATTAATGATTGCCGTCTCTCCCACTGTTAAAATATCAGAGAATCCACAGGAAAAGAACAGAAGAAAATATTGCAAGATCATCTTATTAGAAGAGTAACCGTAGCAAACACGAGTGAACTACATTAAGATCACCAAAGGCAAACTAATTTCTGGCATTTCCAACTTTTTTGGTATTTCTCTATGCCAATTAAATGCTTTCTGCCCATTTTCCTCTAGAAACTATTTTTTAAACTGGAGTACTTAGACATATATAGTTTTAGGGTGGTTTTTTTTTTTTCATTTAGAAGCAGCACAATTTGTTAAGCACTCTGGAGTCCTTAAAAGAAAAAACACTATCACACAGTTATCTGGATAAAGCTTCACGAAGAAAATAAAAAGCTAAAGTACATAACAGACCAAAAAAAAACCCCACAAAACACCTTAGATTGACTGGAAGCCAATTATTCTTCAACAGCAAAATTCTGTAGCGAGGGATGTCTGTGAGAGACACTTCAAAGCACTTTCAAGGTTATCCATCGCCATTTGTATCCCGAACCATGCACAACAACTTGGATTCCAGCCAGAGAACCGTATGAAAACATTAGTGGTGATGATTAATTTATAGGCACAGCACACAGTTCTCCTTCATCCTTTCACTCTGCAGCACTTTCAATTACAGAAGTCACGAGCACTTCAAAGCGATCTTCAGTTGACACAGGAGAAGATGAAGGCTCTGTGTACTGGTTTTGGCTGGGATTGAGTTAATTTTCTTCCTAGTAGCTCTGTATGGTGCTATGTTTTGGTTTTGTGACCAAAACAGTGTTGATAACACCAGGATGTTTTTGTTATTGCTCAACTGTGTTTACACTGCATTGGGGCTTTTTTTGTTTCTCTGACCACCCCCTCAGGCAGTAGGCTGGTGGGGCACAAGAAGCTGGGAAGGGGCACAACTGGGACAGCTGACCAGAGGAACATCCCGTATCATATGAGGCTGCGCTCAGCAATAAAAGCTGGGAGAGAGGAGGAAGGGAGGACATTGGAAGCTATGGTGTTTCTCTTCCCAGTTAACGGTTATGTATGAAGTCCTGCTTTCCTGGAGAACATCTGCCTAAGGAAGTAGTGAATGAATTCCTTCATTTGCTTTACTTGCACGTGCAGCTTTTACTCTACTTATTAAATTATCTTTATCTCAGCTCAGGAGTTTTCTCACTTCCACCCTTCCGATTCTCTCGTCCATCCCCGGGTGGGGGAGCGAGCGAGGAGCTGCGCGGTACTTAGCTGCCTACTGGGGTTAAACCACAACCCTCCAAAATTAAATCAATCAACCAGGGTTATGCACCAACTTCGAGATTACAGTCCAGTTTAACAAACTGCTGCATGCTCCTGTCCACTGCATCAGCTGCTCTTTTCAGAGAAGCAGCTAAGTTATGCCATGCACAACTGTGGTCTTAAAAAACCCTAGAAGTCAACGTTGGGCAGATCTTCTATTTCATTGTGTCTTTTACTGGGGGCATTCTGGATTTTGTTGCTTTGTCTTCTCCTACCATATTAATTTTGCATAATACAATACTTCTTAATGTGAGCTTCCCTTCCAAGTCCCATTATTGGCAAGAGGAAGAGCTCTGGAAAGCTAGTATGTCCCCTGATTCTTTCCTACCTGAGAATTCCTGATGATTATCTGGATAGCTCTGTGCTCTCGGCATCCGAGATTTAGGATAGTTGTCTCTGAAAGTGTAAAAACATACGGCATCTAAAAACTGCTGTGAATCTAGTACTTCAACATTTAATCTTACTGTCCCGCAGTTCCCTTATGACTGATGAGAAGTTATCGCTATACAAGTTGCTGCACTGGTTTACAAAGGTGGAAACCAGTTTTGGAAATCGAGTCTCACAGGTATCAAGAGCAATCCCCGATCAGTAACAATGGAGAAGCTTACTTATGGAGCTTAACGTAGCGGGAAAGCAGCAGACTCTGTTAATGAGCAATGGTATTAGTAAAAACATGAATTATCCCAAATAAAGCCGCAAAGGATCACCGCTACGCTTGACACCTTAACGGCTAAACTTGAAAAGTTTTACAGACTGGCAAAATCTCTTACACAGCCTACAAAAACTCGTGAGGAAATTTAAAGAAAGAAATGTAGAACCTTTTAACGTCTCAAAGTATTTCCTCTTCTTTCCACGAAAGTCATAGGATTAAGAGAGTAATTTTATTGAGTTACAGAATGATGAAGAATGTTTGGGTTCTTATACGATCACGTTGTTTCTTACCTACAGTTGGTATGAAACTCCCAGCCACCAAAAGGAATGGATGGGATCGCCAGTCAGAGCAACCCATTACAGAATATTCCCATAAACACAACAAAACAATGTCCTCCTTTTTCTGGTAAGAATTTCTCTAATGGGAAACTGAAGCTAAATGGAGACACAAAACCTACATCTTTGTAGGAAATATTTGAATGGGGAAAAAAAAAAACAAAAAAAAAAAGGAAAATAAACTAAGTAGAGGTGACAAATGAAGTAAAAAAACAACCAGAAGTAGTTTTGAAGAAAAAACATGAGTTGAATTATCACTGCATTGTTTCCCTTTCTTCCACACACCCCTACCCCATTAAAAATTGGTAATTTGGTAGAATTTCTGTCCTATGTAGCTACATTAAACACTGTGTGTGTATAACCTATCACATTTTGAGACACAAAATACTTTTAATGTCTGTTGTTTTCCCACTTGTGAAATGGAGACAAAATTTACCTTAAAAATTTGTTAGAGCAAATGTATTTGCGTCCTCAAATCACATATTCTTGAACGAAATGGTACTATGGAGTACTACAGCTCTGATTCGTTGCCACAGGCAATTATTTCCAACTTTTTACCTTTTTACCGATCACGTAAGAAAAATAATTAGCAGTATTATTTGTGTAGCGGTTCCAAATAAACAAGTAGCCAGCCTGTGCAACGGAAGAGCCAAAGTTATTGGTCTGACCAACCATAACCCAAATGGGGAGGTTCTGTTGGGCTTACCTGGTGGCTGAGAAACTGTGACCCTCTCAAAAGACATCAATCTCCTAACAGGTCAATCAAAAGCCATCTCCAGACCCACCACAGTACACACTGCCTGTGGCTAACCGACAGGTTAAACAAAGGAAAATAAGTGGGAAGTCTGCACTGGGAATAAGGGGAGAGGAACAGACAGTGATTGCAAAGAAAAGGAAGGGATTGCCTGTTAAATCTTTACATGATTCTACCCTCTTTCTTGAGCTCTACCTTGAAAAACGGAAGCTGACTTCATACAGCAGTAGCTAAGAAATAAATCTGGTGGGTGGCTCACTTCTATGCAAAACTGGCAAAATACAGTAGAAATCTTCCGTACTTTTGTGTAGGATCTTAAGTATAAAATTTTTGTGTCTCAAACGCAAATTATTTTTAAAAAAATCATTTAAAAAGAAAGCTACCTCTATTTTCCATGCATTAGTAAGCAGTGAAGTTTCAATAAGCTTTTATAAATGTTCTATACCCCACAGAGCAATTTCTGGAAGAAGTTCAGTAATAGCTATTGCTGGAGAGTTTTCATGTGTTACAACTAATACATTATACAATCTAATAAAGATAAAGAATGAAAATAATTTTTACCCATCTAAAGGGCTGTCAAGTGAGGGACAGCTTCCTGAGCCAGAGTTTTCAGGACTGCTCAAAGACAATGGATCCAGCATCTAATAAATAACAAAGAGAAAGACCAGCAAGTTCACGTTTTTGTTCTGGGGGTTTTTGTTTGTTAATTAAAAATACTTGAAGGTTTCTGCTTTGAAACACCTAATAAAAACCACAAAACCAAACTAGAAATATGAATTACTAGAGAAAAGGTTGAATAGGTTGAACCTGCATTGCATTCTGCAATCCTGAAAGGGCTCTGCTGCTTTTCTCACATCTATGCTATAGTTCAGGTACTTAATCCTCTGCCATGCTTTGTCCCTAACAACTTGTGCTGCTGCATTCTTCCTGTGCACACCGTTGTCTCTTAACCTTACAGCAATAGCTGCACGCCGGAGAAAATGGAAGGAGAGAGAGGGACAATGCATAAAATCTATAAATACTCTCCCTTTTCACCCAAACAAAAATCTTGTTTCAAAGCAAATAAGCTTGAATGAGAAACTGGAGTTTACAACAACACCAAAGCCAGGTTTTTTTTCCCCCTAAAACACTCTGATGACCTAGGAATCAGTGCTCATGAGCTGTGTGAAATCTTCCACGTATCAGTCTGAAGAGGCCGTAAAACTGACTGTCTAGGCCAGATCTGTTACATAATGAAAACAATCACCGCTTTGACTGTTTCTTGAATTCTAACCCAGAGAAAAAGAAATGGATTGATAATCAAGAGCATCCTCTTGACCAGCTATTTCTATCAGCTGACATTTTTTGTTTATCTTGCACTACCACTCTTAAAATCCTAAGATTAACGACAGGCAAACATCGTTCCCTTGTCTTTTGCACTAAAGCAAGCTGAAATGTGTTACAGATTTATTTTTCACAAGTGGAAACAATCTAAATTTTAAATTATTGAATGTGACAATTTTTAACAGCCTGCCTCTTGAGAACAGAGTAGAAAGCTCATCTGTTGTCTTAAAATGAGGTCCGTCCTAAAATAAAGCTTGTTTCAGTGTATCATATAACATCTATTATTTTCTATGACTTGGACGCCAGTCTTCTGCTGGAAGGACAAGAGGCAGTGGCCTCAAGTTGTGCCAAGGGATGTTTAGGTTGGATATCAGGAAGAAGTTCTTTACTGGAAGAGTGGTCAGGCATTGGAACAGGATGCCCAGGGCAGTGGTGGAGTCACCATCCCTGAAAGTGTCCAAAAAAATGAGTCGATGTGGCATTTTGGGATACAGTCTATGGGTCAGAGACATGTTGGGATGAAGGTTGGACTAGATGATCCTAGAGATCTTTTCCAACCTACATGAGTCAATGATTCTATGATTCTAAATTAAGTAGCTACCCCTCTAACTTCTATGGTCTGTGCTGCATCTTAAAGGTCTTGGGTAGATACTTTGCAGAGCATCACTCAAGGACTTATTAAAGACATAAGTGTCAGAAAGTAACTCTGCACTCTGCAAACTCAATTGAATGAGCTCTGTCTCAGGGAGGACAACATTTACCATAGGTTCAGCCACTATATTCCTCTTTTTCATGCTGAATAATGGGTCCTGAAAGGGAAAAAAGTCCATCTGCCGCCATACTGATTACCTCTAAAACAGTATGGTCCAAGTGGCAGACCATGGCCCACTTCTACCCAACTCATCATCTCTTCTGAGTAGAAAGGGTGGGGGTCTGCCTTCAGAGTGTGAGTGGCTGTGCTCGGGCAGATCGACAGGAGAGTAGAGCAAAGCCCTCCCAAATTTCCTTCTTGTCTTTGTGGGGCAGGCTGTGCCAGACGGAGGCAGCATGGCCAACACTTGCCAAGGTGATGTGGCAACTTAGAGGGAAGGGAGCAAAAAGAGGCTGTGAGCTCCCAACACCCCAATCTGGCCCTTGACACTGCTTAGATTGCACTAACCTGGCTTCTGTGAAAGGAGAATTCCTGTATTAATCCCTGCTGACAGTTTACACAGCAATGCATACATGACAGGTTACACGTTTCTTAAATTCTCAGGAGCCAAAGGACATCCTGGGCCCGAGAGATCATCTGCCTGTCCGACAAGTCAGCAACCAAAACATGACTTTGCCCGGGCCAAAAGTAATCATTGCCCTGAATGAATCCGCGCCTGGATCTGGCCACGTGGCTATGATGAATAGCACCCCGGTCTGGAAATGAGGAGATTCAGTCCCAATTCCAAGCTCAGTCATTAAAATTGTGCAACCAATTGCACAATTTCTTTGTGTCTATTTTTATTCTATCATCTGTCTCTCGTTTGTCAGCTCATAAGAACTGTTGCCTCTTGCCATTTGTGAATACAGTGCCAACGTCAACAAGAACTTCAAGTGATTCGGGTACAGAGCATGATTTTTTTTTTGTTTGTCCTCAAAATATCTTTCTCTCCGCTGCCAGTTCTGTGAGCCATTACATTCCTCCATCTTTTCCTGCTGTTTTTCAGGGTAATTCTAAAATTCAGAGAGCAGGATTTTTACTGAAGCTAAGTGTGCTGATTTCCCACACCAACAGTGTAGGTGAATAAGGAGAACAAGACAGCACACACCGGTGGATCCTCACACAAAAATGTGACCGTGGACAGTATTTCAGAGCTTATTTATACCAGGTCCACTGCCATCCCCTTGCCATTACCCCAACAAAAGTTTAAACTGAGTCCATCCAAATAATTCTGACAGATCCAAACTCTTATTCAAAACTTCCTTTAATTACCTGGGAAAGTTGCAAAACTGGTCTTGCTTACATATCCTTCTTATTAAAATAAAGGGTTTGTGCTTTCTAACGTATACATTTCTTGCTGTAATTTATATCTATCACTACCTCACTCAACTACCATGGAAATGAATATTATCTTTCTCCTTGTAGCAACACATTGAAATAACTGAAGAGACTTAGAGAGAAAAACCAGGTTCTACAAGACTAAACAACCACAGTTACTTTAACCTTCTCTCACAGATCACATTTTCTAGGGTTGTCAATTTTTTTTAGCTGTTCTTTTTTAACAATTCCATATCCTTTCCTGAACAGCAGTATCTCATAAGTCAACCTCAAAAACTTTAATTTTAATAAATCGCACACGTACCTGGTCCATACTTTCTGGAATGAATTCACCCTCACTGTTGATACTTGTGAAGGACCCATTTCGGGCCACCTGATGCAGCTCATCTGGAATGTATCCTGGGGGAGGCGAGCTCCTATCACGAGTATTAGAACCTTTTGAAAGAAAACATCAAGTCAGAGTCTCTTCGCTAACCCAAAATGTAGAGGCTTTACTCAGATGCTTCACAGGCACTGAGCCTGCCTGGATGACTTCTTGCTTTAGAAATTTCCCAAATGCCTACGCAATACAAGATTTACGTACAGCGTTTAAAATCTGTAATCCAGGAATTATGAAAAACCTGGGGCAGGGTTGCCTTAATGGCATTAAAAAGAATTTTCATTATATAAAAACAGAAATGGGATTTGCCTGCACACCTACCTGGGTAAGTTTCTTTTGAATCAAAATAAAAATCCAACCCCTTCCACCCGTGTCAACTAGTCCTTTCCAACTCCTGAGAATCCCAGTTTTTCTTTGGAGAACATTATGTCTGCATGAACACGAATACCTCTTTTCATAATAATTGCCTAATAAATTGTCTAGAAAAATTACTCATTACACTGTCATAACTAAATTTGGAAGTTATCACCCCACCAGCTTTAAAACAGGGATATGAAAAAAAAGTTCTATCAATGCCGAAAATAAATATCTTAAATATTCACACATTAAGGTTAAAAGAATAAGGGATTGCTAAATTGAGCAAGCAAACACATTGCCATATAAAGAAATAGATTTTTCAGTAACTCATTCCTCTCTCTGAAAATAAAGGATGGTACTAACATCAACTTTTTTGGATACCCACCATTTACCTCAAACAACTCTACATAGATTTATTTACTTGTGGGGTTTTTTTTTGTTAATATTCTGTTACCACCTGGGACTTAAAATTAAAAATCCACTCCCCCCAGTGCAACCTCTAGTATAGAGTCATTGCTGAGTAAGAAATTCAAACAGCCCGTGTTGATAGCAAGAGCTTCATGAAAAGAATATTACAAAAGAAATGGTTTTACAATTAAGCTATTGAAATTGTAGCTTACCTATTACAGACAGTCGCCTTTTTCTGTCTGTCACACCAAACACAGTATTATCTAAATCTTCCAGTGAGGGCAAGGGTTCCACATTATTTACACTGGGTGACTGAAAACGCAAACATATTACAAGCTGCAGTTATTACTTGATACTCTTTACAATGAAAATACTTGTTAAACTTTATAGGCTCCGTGCAGCACATTCCTTTTTTCATGCAATCAAAAAGAAGCTTGCCAATTTATACCAAAGTGCATTTATTTTAGTAGCTCATTCTTGATATTTAACAGTAATTTTCAAGAGGGACTAGTATACAAATCCTATCAATATCATGGCCATGATGCATTAGATAATACCAAAATAACTTAGTATTTAGCCTATAGTCCACTGCTACTGTTTGCTAAACAAACATTTAACTTGCCACAAAGGAGTGCCACCAGCATACAACTTAAAGAACAGTTTCAAGTATCTACAGTCATTTAAATTCTATGTGCTTCTTAAATGTGTATCACATCTTCATCCTATCAAGGAACACTTTTCTACCATGCCAGGACACGGCAAACAAAGAGAGAGGAACAGGATCTAGGAAAAAGTTAAAATGAAGTCAATACAAAATGCTAAGAGATGCTTAAAGTGAACTGAAGAAGCAATCAGAAATGCTTTCAAATTGGAAAAATGTCATCTTTAAGAAAGGATACAAATTATGCTTCAATATGAAAACTGAGGAAAAAAGACATTTAGCATGTCATCTCATACCTGGGTATTTCCATGTATTACAAGCAATATCTTGAGACTCTTCATATGAACACTACGGTCAAGCAGTTCAACAGCTTTGTCCAGGTCATCCTGGGTGGTTAATGGAATTACAAGCTACAAAAAAATAGATAAATTAATTAATTAAGAGGTCTTGAACAGGACACAAGAAAGAAATGAGGAAGTCAAGTGCAGAGAAACAAATAAACTGATGCTGTCTTTCCTTTCATGCCGAACAACATGAAAATAAAATGTATTAAATGATGCCTCCAGCTACCACCAAAATCTTTGAAGTTCATTAACTCTTCCTTCAGATGCCTTCAATAGCTACAGTTTGGTGGAATAAGTCTTCACAACGAAGGAGAAACCATTTTACATATGTATAGCTTAATATCTTACAAGTTTCAGAGAAACATGTGCAGTGTCAAGGTATTTGCCACCCCTTAAACTAATTCAAGTCTATAAGATAAATAAAAATAAACCTTATTTTATAGGCCATAAAGCACATTTTTGCATCTCACAATATTACAACTCTATTTGTTTGAGGCTGCATCAGTAACAGAATTTCTCCACTGAAAACCAGCATTTGTTAAGGGAGTGTATCAGGCATGATGTGATCCACACGGAGCAACCGCAGCCCTCACTAGAATCTTACTTGTATCGAAGTAATTAGAATTACCTTGGCATAAATGTCGCTTCAGAAGAGAAAATGTGACGCCATTAAGGTGCACTTGAGATCTGAGTTCTATTAACAATTAAAATCGGACCTTATGTTTCAGGAGTGTAAATTACAACTTCTGCTGCTCACAAAGGAACAATGCAATCCTGATCTTTAAAAATGTATTTTACTTGTGAACACTTCCAGTCAGTGGGGGCCAAATACAACATCAGCTGAAACACAGTACTTTTACCCAAAAAGAAACGAGAATGAGGGAGGAAGGTCTTGATAAGTGAGCACACTCTTCATTCTCAGTTGCAGTTTTAAGGCTAACGACAGGTTACTCCCATCACATTTCTGAAAGGTGACGGGATGATTTGCCAACTAGCGCAGAAGCTGACAAGCGGAAAACCCGCTCAAATGTCTAAAAATCCATCAGAGGAAGCAGCTGAGGCTGAAGCATCATGAATGGCCATTTCTTCCGACCTTCCTAATCTTCAAAAGCCTTCTGTTGAAGTCTTTGTTTTGAGGATCAGTTTCACAGAAGTGCCTGGTAAGGTAGCGAGTAACCAATGAACAGCAATTACAGGTATTTTCCTCTGCAAAGGTGCAGATTAGATACAGCAATTCTGTTGTGCGTAACCAAGCACACGAATAATCCTCTGTGCGCTCTGCTGACTCAAGGCAAAAACCAGAAGCAACTCCTAAAAATGGATCCTGCATTTGTAAATGTATTTCCTATTAATAATTCCCTCTCTGCTTCTGAAGCAAAATTGGAAGTAATATTGATCAGGCGTTAGTTGCTTGAGAGCACTAGCACCGCTCCCAAGAAAACTTTGTGAACCAGCCACTTTAAAAGAAGCGACAGTTGAACTTAGTTCTACAATCTAAACATTATTAAATGCAGCATTCCAATGATTACCTAACAAGATGAATCCTTAAAGAAAAAAGTATAGAAGAAAGGATCAATGTTATTTCACATTTCCAAACATGACAAAGCTCAAAGAGGTCACGCAACAGGAGGGTGGCAGAGCAGGAAGACAATTCACCCATTCCCAGTCAAGTCTGAGACATAATTCATTAAGACACAACTCTCCTAATAAACCACTTAATGCATCTCCTGCCTATCCTCATTTAGCCAAGCCTTATGTATTTGGGAATAAATACATTAGAAATCAGGGGTTTTGTCACGGGAATGGTTCTCACTGCTTATGAGAGCAAATTTTAGCCTTAAAATAATCAATGTGCAAGTCACCAAGAATTTAGAAGACACAGAATATTACCTCATTATTGCTGTAATGCAAATCCATAGTCTGTCCAAAAGCAACTTTAGCTTTAGCTGCAAGATCTTCAAGTTTAACAGGCCTTTGTAATTGCAGAATCCTAAAACACAATTTATGTTAAAAAGAATTTTTAGCTATTATTTATGAAACTCTGGCAACTCATTACTTAAGAATGATCTTAGAACTAAATTACTAAAACGACTAAGAGGCTATGCTTTATTCACTGTCCTCCATATTTTGAGTCATTAAAAAAAGGAAAGAAAAGAGGTGAAAGATTACAAAGGATAACCACACATAAAATTCAATCTCATTAGAACTATTTCACTAGCTTGTTTTACTAGATTGCATACGGCTTCTTAACTTAATATTTTACATGCCTCCATTCCAGAGGCAAATTCTTAGAAACTTCCAAAATTTTCTGCTTCAGAAAACTAAGACAACAGAGTACCACAGGCTGACAAGCGTAAGCATCAGAAAGGAAATACTCCTACAGTTCCCATTTTGGGGGATATCCAAGGAAGGTAACCAAATGTCACCACCTTTACCATAAGGAATTACATGCCCAAATTGCTGAGACCATCACTAACTGTGCTTCAAGTGCGCTCCTGATAAGAATGGTGTAGTTGTACATTAACAACTCAGATTTTAACTCAGCGTCTCACCAAACCAAAGAGTCCAAAATGCCTGTAACTCACCTTTTATTATATAAAATGATTGCATTATTTAAGCCATAACATCATTAAACACTTCTAAAATGTTTAGAAGTGACTAAGCAAGTGAGGTGCATTCAATCCACATTCCAAAGAGAAATTGGACTCAACTTCCATGAAACAGAAAAATCAGCGAAAGGTAGCCGTCCCTTTTGCCAGTATTTCAGTTGGTACACTGCTTAGGGACAAGCATTTCTCGCTGAAATGAGGCTAGAAGCCAGGCTACTTCAAATCAAAAATTATTTGGGGGGAAAAAAAAAAAAAGTCTTAATAAAAGCCAAACCCAAGACCAATTGCAATTGTAGAGAACTTGTTTAGCAAGCCTGGAGCTGTGCCCATCACACTGCACGCTCTGCGACACACGGTGCCACATTCACAGCTGAGAGAAACTCTCGAATTACTTCTCTTTTCCACTTCCCTTTTGAAAAGCTAGGGAGAAAGCCATTGCATAACTGAGTCCTCTTGCATCATTTCATTATTTTATCTTTAGATCTACGTGCTCAGGAAACAAAAGTAGTGTAACTCCTGCGGAGCAGTGAGCTGGGGCTGCCCAGTTCCCCATGGCAAGCAGGCCCAAGTTACTTGGGACGGCCCAAACGAGAGCTAGGCCCACCACCTGAAAAGCTTCGGAAAGGATCTTCCCAGTCGCTTTATGCTGGTATTCACATTGAATTGATTATCTTAGTCCACTCTGGAAGTGAATTAAGATGAAGTGTGAAATCACGCTGCCCTGGCAGGCCGGCAGCGAGCAAACAGCTCCGGTCTCAGTTCACGCTTCTGCTTATTTCACAAGAAATTGCTAGGTAGAAAAGCCCTCAATTTTCAAAACTTTTGTAACTACTTACAACCACCGCCAATCCCCCTTGACACGTGGTGTTCAGGAAAGTGATAGAAAGCCAAAGAATGTTAACAGCTGGGGAACTTACTGCTATTTTACTGCAAAGAGAGGGCAAATACCATAATGAGCGTGGATACACACCGGGCTGCTCCACATCACACCACGGGCTGCCCAGAGGGAGCACAGGTTTGACTCTGAGGCAATCTTTCCCTAAGGAATTTATCACCTCTATTGACAAATAGCGTGACCGTTTCCTTTTTCAGTAAGTATTTTCAAAGGTCTTATTCTATAGCCACTTCTCTGTCAGGACAATAAAGGTTTATGCTTTCAGAAAGAGACAAACGAGTTCTCCACAAACGAGTTCTGCACAGTGATAGACTGACTTCTGTAAAAGCTTTTGTGCGGCCATCAGAGCAGAAATACATAGAGATAGGTGTTTGTATACTTTAAGCATGTACATCATTCATCTCTTATTCACAGACTGAAAATAAATTTTAACTGATTATTCAAAGTTAACATTGAAAACGATTACAAAGTCTAATAAATTTTCCTCTTCCAGTTCTCAGATTGGTTCCTCTAAAGTGCAACGCAATACTGAGCTTTAAGAGCTAGGCTTCTTCCTCTGGATGTTACAGTAACAATAAATTATCATGCATTTATTATGCACATGATGCAGAAAAATAATTGTTTGCTGGTCTACTCATATTTGAGATCTACACTAATTATGTAAGTAATTGTTCTAGGCTACAAACATTTATCTGAAGGGTAAACAAATTAAGGATATTACATGGGACACAGCTACGGTAAGATACTTCTGCATTTATGTGTACTTAGAGCCCACATTTTAAACAGATTAATTATCACTAAGTTCTGTTCATATCAAAATTCAAGCTCAAATCAAATAGACTCAGCTACCTGAAACATTTTGAACAGTTTATTGGCAACTGTACAACAGGAACCCAGCAAAATTCTATAACTAGTTAAAAGGCAAGACTGTTTCCTGTGTTCCCACCTTACCTTTTTTCACCTCGATGTTCAAATTTAACTCTAACATCGTTCTGTAAAAAGAAAAAAAAAAGAAAGAGAGAGATAAAGGAACCACGATTACTTGTTACTATCTCCTATAATGAAGGCGATGAAATCCCATTCAAGAATCCTACACCAGAAATAAAATCCTTAAGCAGTTCATATTAAATTACTGTCCTTTCTGACATATCAAGCATTTTATAAAGCCACTTCTGCTGAGGTATCTGATAGAGGCTTAATGAGTGTAAAAAAACCACAAAAAATATTCTGAAGTACAACAAATACTTCTGGAAGGAAACACATTATTTGCTATCAGTATACTTCAATATTATAACAGATTCATTGTTTCAAATTCAGCATGGAACTGATTACCAAAGAATTCTCTATCATGAACAGGCAGGTAGATTTAACTACGATTACAGGTTTTTATGTACACTTCAGAGCTGAGCATTCCAGGCTTAAGAAACGTATCTTTTTTCATAAGCATTACCATAGAAACCCACACATGTAATTAAGGCAGCATTCAGGCAATTTCCCAATAACAAAGATACAACATCTGCAGTTACATGGAAATAAAATTGTTTTGCAATATCATAATTTTAAGAATCAAATTGTATTAGCAACTATTGCAGGAAAAAAACCCAAACACAATAGTGTTCAACCACTGGGATGATAGCCAAATAACAATGTTGTATCTTCCAAAATAATTACTCGATTCACAAGTGGTTCCTTTTAAAATGCACAAATTTAAGCAGAACGACAAACAAGTCTTTGCCCCTCACCACTACCACATTAAAACCTCAGAAACGACTCAACTGTTTTTCTTCTAACTTTCTAAACGTGTAATATTCAGGTCATTTTGAATCATATATGCAGAGTCTAAAGTCACAGCTCAGAAGTGAGTTATATGACACTACCAAGTATCGGTGGTTTTTTATATATATACTGAACTCTTACAGCTTTTTAAAGCGCAGAATGAAAAAACATGTAGCCGTTGTTTTTTGACAGTTTAAGAGCCAAATATATTAAAATACTTTGATCTTTAACATGTTAACACAAGATGGTACAAACTGAAGTCCCATGAAATATTGGGCTGACAATTAAATAAACAGTTAACAGGGCTAGTACAACAACTTGGATAAAAATCTACATCTCCTTCTCTCAGTCTCTCCATATAGGAGCTCAAACCCATCAACTACATATTTACTACTTCTCCACTCGTGTTGAGTATCTGCAGAAAAGAAGAAACCACAGCTGAAGAGAACTTGCATTTCCAGCATATGAAGAAACAAAAAATTGAGGCCAAAGGGGCAATAAAGGAGCTTAAGTACATTTCTGGTGCAGTCCTGACATTCTTTAGAATGACAGAACTGACAACTGGGCAATCTAATACACCTATAAAATTCCTTCTAAAGCAGCATTCCAAATAACAGATACTAGCACACCTTGCTATTTTATAATAGTCTAGTACCAATCAAATAATAATAATAACAATACCACCAATCTACATACAGTGTCAAAATACCCCTAAAATCTTCAATTTATCAGGATTGGAGTCATTTAAGCAGATACTATGAGCTGGTCTGAAATGCCACCATTTCATTTTGCTGCTAATTTAAGAACATGAACAAAGAAAATGGCAGCACATGTGGAGCCTAATAGCTCATCCCGGTATGCTCACTGGTCTGGCAAGAGAAATAATTATAGAAGTCACAGCAGGACATGCTGCGTTCAGCAGGTTAGTAAAGATACTAAAAGATTACCTGTTTTTTAGGCGAAGATGACTTTGGTTTTCCTGTGTCTTGCTGGGGCAGTACAGGACGACTAGCCTTATGAAGCACGGCCAAATCCTGCATGATTGAATTCAAAGCTTGCTGCTCATCTGCTCAGAGAAAAAGACCAGATAAGAGAAGTGTAAATGACTGTTACATTTGAAGTGGATTTTGAAGTCTCATTCCATCACTATGCAGGCATTATTCTAAAGTTTAAGAGTCCATATTACACTACAATTCGTAATTGCCAAATTAAAAAAAAAAAATACTGCCGCGTTGCAAACATTTTTATTTATCATTAACAGTAAACACACTTAAGTGGCAGGTTTCAAAAACTGAAGCCATAACAGAGATTGACAACTCTACAGAACTACAGGCTGTATTAATAAGAGAAGGGCAAAAAAACCCCACCTTTATCTACTTTGTTTCAAATAATGTCCATGGATGAGGTGTTAACTAGAAAGTGTATTTCCTCCCACCCCCCAACTCGTAAAATAAAGAAAAGCAAGCATTTTTCAATCATTTTTCCTCTATCCTGGACACGTACAGTCATGCCTATAGGAAGCAGAGATCCCAGAGGAACACCTCAACTGTTTAAGCATCTGCTGGTGTCCACATAGTAATTAAAAAACCAAACCAACAAACAAAAAAACTGAACAAACAAACAAAAAAACGCCACAAACTACCCAAAAAAACCCAGCCCCAAAACAAAGCACAGCAGCACAGAACCTCTCAAGGACTGCAGGGTTTTTTTATTTCTTACAGGAGCAATTCACGAGGAGAAACAAGCACTGAACCCATGGGAAATTCAGGGGCAGGAGTGCTACACAGCTTAGATCTCCAATTCACACAAAATCCTAAATCCTGGTGATGTGCTGCAGCTGCGATGGCCTGAGGCCAGGCTATACGAGGTTCGCCTTGGAACTGGGATGCTCCTTTAGACAGGAAAACACTTTGGATCTCAAAGCCTGTACATTCATCAGTAAATTTATTTCTCACTAATACTTTATATTAATTCCTTGCCACAGCAACAGTGCTATACTTAAATGTGCACCTCGAACGCCGGATAACAAAATTGATCTATGAAGGTGTTGATTGTATGCTGCCACTCTACTTTAGAACAAGTATTTTTGTTGAAGAATTCATTGCTAAACGCTGTGATTTATCAAGAACGCTGTTTGTCAAACACGGACCTGAGCAAAACTCAGCAAGCAAGCTTTTCAGGTATTCAGGAATGATGAGAATTCCCTCACACACTATTCAAATATAACCAAATGTATTTGTCATGTCAGGGAAACATGGGATGTCGTGTTCTAATTAAATAGATTCCAAACAGATCAGAAAGCTGGTCTGAAAATGAGTTAACTCTGACCATCACTTATGCTGCCATCATTCAAAACTCCACTAAGAGATGCAAATCAGAAAAATAAGTTTTACTAGCAGTATTTCATGGCAGAACCAAAGGCATTCTTGCAGCTTAGTTATTCCTTTCTCACACTGAAACGCACTTCAAAACTTGCCACAATTTAAAAAGTTAAACTATTTCATTGTGTTATGGCTTATTCTAGCGTTCAGTAATAGAAAAAAAAATTGTTCTTTTAGCAGTTGTTTGGAGGTTTAATTCTCAGTGGTCACCGGTAGCATATTTCATACAAAGGACACCAAAGCATTGTGGCAAAGGCCCTGAAGTTTACTGATTATCTGATATGACTCAATAGTCATTTCTCTCACAAAATGTTGGAAAATATCAGAAATCTAAAGAGTGTTGTACTCCTAGAGTCAGCTACTTTAAGCATGAAGCTCAGAAAAAGGTAGCATAAAAGATAAACAAAAGCAATTTTTTTTAAAAAATGTGCATTTTGGTTGGCTGGCTTGTCGGTATATTTTTTTGGAGAGCGGGCACAGATAAGGGATTACAAGAGCAACATGGTCAACTTATTAACAAACATGTGTAACTTGAAAAATTGACCTAAAATTTAAAGTAATAGAAATATGCTACATATTTAGAAAAACACAGTTAGACATTCTACACGGTTCTGGCTTTGCACTGGAGCAACACAAGACAATGTGATAAAATTCTTTAATGTTTAATAATCATTCTTTAACTCTGTGGGGTTCCTCCCCCAAAGCCATTGCCGTTTAGAGCACAGTAAATACTGCTCTGTGCTCTAACACCATGAATCTCAATTTCCTCTGCTTGGATTTTTAAGTTACCACAGTGAGGGAAAAGTGCTATATTCCAGTGGGTAAAAATCTAGTGTACTAGCAAAGCAGCTCAACACTGCCTTTCATGTAGACGTTACACTGAGTCACGCAGCCAAAGCACACATTTCCTAGGAATGACATTACAGTAATGTTTTTGGTCTTCAAAAGAAAAGTATCTGAATTAAGTTTTTATATACATTAAACGCAAAACTTACCCATAATGGCAGCGAGTCTGAAAACTTGAACTTCAAGGAAATGGTTGCTTCATTAGCATTATTTTATTTCCTAAAATGCAAAACCAAAAATACATAATGGTTAAAGTTGTCAAAGCCATGTAAAATAGTCGACTCTTCATTGAATATGGGCAGTTTTTCTAATATTCTACATATCAAATATGCATATAAACTACAAATACGATTGCATAGGACATGTAGAAAAAACAGATATCGTCACCAAAGCATCATTGGGCTCTGAATATACTTTCAGAAGACACAAACCCCAAACGAAACATTCTTCTAGACTTAAGCTGATTTTAGTTTCTATCTACATCCCCAAATGATGACCAGGATCTTAATTAGCCAAAACATTCTTCTGCATGTGTTGCCCGCTACTCCAGATCATTAAGAACCAATTCTTCTTCTACAGGTTCCTGTATCTAGTGTTCAGAACAACAGATAGATATATATATATGGTTTATAGATATATAATCAGTAGGTATTGATGCCGCTGTGCTGTGAGTTGCATATATATTTGTAAGCCAGAAAAACTTCAGTTGCTAAGGTTTTTTTCCATAATTCAAGAGCATTACAGAGCTATCCCAACATCTCTGAAAGCAAACACCTCTGGAAGACAGCAGGGATTAACTTTTAATATACAAGTTACCCAGAAAAGCAGAAACACATGGGGCACATTTATGAACAAACCCTGACTATCACAACATCTTGAACATCAGCCAATTGAAAAAACAATAATTAAGCACCAGCTGTAATAATCTTTCTATGAGCTTAACAGCGAAAAACCTAAAGACATAGCCCTAAATGGACAATGAGGTTTGTTGTAATACAGGCCATCACAGGAAGAATTCAGAATTTTTCATGCAAGATCATCAGCAGTTACTGTAACCAAGTAGAGTCTATTCTCTCCTCCTCTTTCCTGGCTGCAGTGAACTATCCATCCTTCCGACTCAGAGCCAGAAGATCTACTCTACTCTGATAAAACAGATGATTTCCCCACAAGTTTAAAAGGAGCTACAACAAGAGAATAGGATTTTTTTCTTTTGAAAATAGAATGTGTTTTCTCATGGTTTAGTGTCAAATGACCCCTGATGCCAGCACAGGGCTACCTGGAGGAGCACATGGCTGAAAATGGAGGGGAGGGAGGCCAGCTGCCTCAGCACCAGCCAGCCATGCTTCCTCGCTGGAATACTCGGCCATTTGTCTAGCTAACAACAAATTAATGACAATGTCCTGAAGGATTTCTGAGCATCTTCAGTTAGGCATCTAAGAGCTTCTGGAATTGTGTCTCCTCCACATTCATTTCATGGAAACAAGCCTTTTTAAGCAGCACTCATTTCACCAGTGAAACTAGAAAGCTTCAAGTACTTCTGGCATATTTTTCAGAAAAAAAAATTGGACTTGAGGGCCATAGAAAGGTCTCTGCTCTATATTGCCTTTCACCTACATATCAGGCGACTCATCGACTACTGTTTATTTCACGCTCCATACCAACCAAGAAGGGATCAGGCTTGGAAGAAAGATCCAGAGGTCCCACTCTACAATCAGAAACCCGTCCAGTTGAGAGAGCATTCAAGAGAGCACAATAAAGCTGAAAATATGATTCAAGTGCACTCAGTTACATACTCCCAAGTCTACGGACCACCTCAAAACAGTACCTGAAGCTGCTTCCAAGTGTTGTGAGGAAAAAAACTCCCATCTAATGCTTTGTAAAGCATCAAAGCCTGCAAGAGCGGGAGAAGTAGAACTGGCCTGGACTGCCAACAGCCTCAAGATACAACCCCAGCTTCTACTACTAACACGGTCTCCAGCCTCTTGATGCCACTGAAGCAGGAGACGGAAATCTGTTTAAAAAAATAATAAGAAAAAGCTTCTGTTGCTCCGTAACAGGAAAGGAAAACCATGAAGCTACAAAAGAAAAGGATTCGTACTAATCTTCAAGGAGGAGCCCAGGGACTGAATTTTCTTGTATTTGCCAAATGGTAGTAGCCAAGATCACTCAAAATAAGGGCAGAATCTTTGGGCTTTGCTCTCACATAAGACACCGGGAAATATGGTTTACTTAGTGAACTGGGATTACCTTCATAACCTTAAATATCACAACTTTTTCCCTCATGTCTGATTCCTTGTGTCTTTTACATCCCTAACAGTCAAAAATGCAAAACAGAAGACATATTCAATGACTTTCTATGCTATGGTTTTGGTATCAGCAGTAGTCTAAGGGGACCTTCCAAAGAATTAGTCACCAAAGTTCCTATAACATAGGATTTGATCCAACTGTCTTAAAATGAGAGCTGGTGTCAGTTTCATAAATTATCTGATTTAATTGGCTGTCTTAATATATTAAACATAAAACTGCGTTTCATGACTCTGGATTAAATACATTCACATGCTTGAAAGCATTTCAAAGAAATACAAAAGTTCTGTGAAACATTTTAAATCTTCTGCCACACTTTGACAAGTATCTCCAAGCAAAAATTCCCCAGATGTTCTTCCTCAACCTAGCTGAAATAACCAAACTTTGAAGGACAAGAGATTTGAGCTACAGGACTCATATAGGGCAGGCAAACTGAATAAGAAACAATATCTTGGGAAACATCTTCTTCAAGTTCCTCCAGCTACAAAAGTTCATTCTTTAGTATTAATCTGTGGCATCTCTCAGAAGAGCAAAAGCTAATAAGTGAGCATCCATTTCTCTTCCCTTCTGTTTCCTTCTCATTCCTTAGAAAAAAAAAAAACCCAAAGCCTGGGAAAATTTCTCTGAATAACTTTGAGACTTCTCACTTTATCATCCCTTTTAACTAAAATTCTTTCTATTCAAACATAAAGTATACTCAATCATCAACTTAACATCTAAATCCATTTGTTAGCATTTAGTGTCACTTCAAAAATAAGCTAACGTTAAAATGTCTATTAAACAGGTAACCCAGATCAAGCCTTGTGAAGACTTAACCTCTGTGAATTGAGAAAACACTTCTGTTTTTAACGGCTCATTTGCACGATGGGGTGTAACAACAGGGGGTTTGTGGGGAGAGTAAAAACAAGCTGACAAAAAATGAACATTTCTGAAATAAGAAAACAGACATTCAGCAGAAAGGGAAAAAAGCATACCCTAATCCATGGTTACAAAGCAGCATCAGCAAAACACATACGGACTACATAACAATCCAGGACAACAAGGACGCAAAACACAGAAAACTGGAACTCAGAGGAAGATTTAGGAGAAGCAAAGGCAGCAAAGCACAAGAGCAGATGCAAAGGTAAAATGAGATTATGTCAAGATCTTGCAGAAAGACACAAGCAGCTTGAATTTGAATGTAATTAAAGAAAGGATGACAGAGAGTGAATTTCAAGAAGGTGATGATGTGATAAGAGTAGCAAACAAAGAAGAATATCCTAGCAACAGCATTTTGGATAGAAGGGTGGAGAGATACCGATTCATATTCATGATTCACTTCCATCAGGCACCTTCCACAGAGCCTGCAAGTCTTTCAGACTCTGAGAAAGCCCGTGAAAGAAGAAAATATCCAGGTGATGCTTGGAAATGGTTTTTGGCTCTCTCATGGCAAACGAAACAAAGCCCAAGGGCAAATAAGTCATGCCGACGATAATCTAGCAGTACAAATACTCTGTGCTTATTGTCCACGTGCGTACACGTATCCTACGATAAACGCCACAGGGTTAAGCTGCTCTGGGTTAAAAGAAGTGTCTGAAAGACAGACATCCACAAACACCGACATACGTATCACATCGTCTCTAGTGACTGACTCGTCCCATTCAAAAACTTGTAGGCTAGGAAAAAAAGCTTTACCCTCGCAAAGGAAAGGAAGAAATTAAGCAGATGCCATATGAGGGGAAAATTTATGAAGTGAGCCAGAAAGTGTGGTTTATTCCTGTGCGATATGGAGATATATAGTGTGCAGAAATGAAAGCGTTTCTACAGCATCCAACTTCAGACCAGCAGTACAATTTTTGAAGAGTAAGATCAGCTATGGCTACAATGAGAGCCATAAACTAATCATATGAGAACAGTAAGGGTAGTATATGAGCACTCGAGAACATCAGCCAGCTTTCATGCTGCCTCATATGTTACAAAAAATCAAGAAAAAAAAATAATCCAGTGAAGCAATCTACTGAGCCTGATTTTGTAAGGAGTTCAGACTTACACAGTAACACCTTACCTACACAGAAAGGTGCCTTACACCTCTGCCACCCAAATCTGTTCCAGAAGTGGGGCAGGAATCTCAAGGATATCAATTCCCTACAAATTTTCACTAAAATAAATCAGTCCAAGGATACACAGCTCCCCATTCTCGCACCAAAGCAAAATGACACCGTATGAACTCAAAAGAAGAAAGATGCTTTATAATTATGCCAATCACAGGTAAAGACTGACTTGGAAATTACACTATATTAGGCATAAGCAAGTTAAACCAAAATGACAAGAAATCAAAATTTGCTGGCGTTGCTATTCAGAGACATATTTGCCTATAAAAAAAATTGATGATAGAAGGCGTCAGCTAAACAAAGAGTGAGCATTCACAGGTAATTTTTCAGACTGCAGAATGGATAAGCAGAATATAAAGTAAGACTATAAAAGTTTCATGGCGAGAAGAATGAGCTGGACAAAAATGTTTTTTAGCCCCCAAATGCTACTTTTAAACAATCAAATGCTTGGTCTCACCCAACCAACCTCTTATAAATCACAGTAAGCAAGGCTGACAAAACCTGAAGTGATCAAAACCACCTACTTCACCTTTACCTATAACGTGCAGCACTGTTTGTCAAGGTTTCGTTTTTGGGGAGTTTGGGGGTTTTGTTTGTTTGGGGTTCTTTTAATCTAAAATCCAATTAAAATAGTGTCTGTGAACAAGACAGCAAACATTAGTACCGAAATCTGAACTTCTGCGTAAGACTTGCATAGCTTAAAGCAATTGTTGGCATAAATGGCAGGAACTTACGGAGTGTTGCAAGCATAGAAGAAAATTCAGTATTGTTACAAGACATTAGCAGATACCTAAAAAGGTTAATGCCATAGAAACGAGCATAAAGTAGTAGTTTTAAAATGGACATACACACACAAATGAACACTGGACAAAAAAAACACTCTTCAAATAATAAGAAAGTAGCAGCAGTAACAAAATCATGAAGGACAGAAAAAAAGATAAGAGCAGTAACAAGAAAAATATTCAAGCAGGTAATAGAAACATCTGCTAATAATTGGAGGCTAACAATAATATGTCAGATGTGAGCCCAGTTTTACAAAAATTCAGATCTTCAACATACTGTAATAATACATAAGAAAAGGTGTTCCCAGGGAAAGTAGGAAAGGGAGAGATGAAATCAATCCGAATTAAAACCCAATGACACATTGCTAAATTAAGGTAACATTTGGAAAACAAAGATGACTCAGCAGGTCAAGTTTGGAACATTAGAAATTAAGTGTAACCGGTGAGTGAAGTAACAGAAATATTCTTCCTGGCACAGTACTATGGAATCTTTTAAAATTAAAAGATATTGGAGGGGAATCTTGAGCACATCAGTAAGGGCAAGAGGCACAGAGCAAGTACTATTCTCTCCCTTACTTCTCTCTCTGCCACACGTTCCCTTCTATTCTGAAGCACTTCCTTCGTCCCTTAATTTATCTTGATAGTGAGATTAATTGCACTGGACAGGATACATTGAGAGAGTCCACCTAGTTCTGCTGTGCTAGGGATGACTGGCAAAACAGAACTGATCAAGCTCTGCCTCCTGATGCCCCACAGAAAGGAAAAGCAACAATCTGGAGCTGCATCTCACAACCAGGCCAGTAATTCAGGACTGACTACCTGT
This sequence comes from Coracias cyanogaster, assembly GCA_033124195.1. NCBI lineage: Eukaryota > Metazoa > Chordata > Aves > Coraciiformes > Coraciidae > Coracias > Coracias cyanogaster. The sequence continues at coordinate 206,693 of JAVSBS010007009.1, read as the reverse complement.
CCTAGACTCAGACAGCATCAGGCAGAAATAGAGTTCTCCTCTATTTTTCCCCTTGCTGCTTGGTTTTCCATAGTTACCATCATTCAACGATTCTATCCTGACTAGCTGAACTAAACTCTTCTATCATGAGACTGACTGACTGAACGGGTAAGGAATATAAACACATCATAGAATCATTCAGGTTGGAAAAGACCTTTAGGATCATTTAGTCCAACCTTCTTTGAACATCTCCCTAACCCCTAGAGCATGTCCCAAAGCACCACATCTACTCATTTTTTGAATGCCAGCAGGGATGGGGACTCCACCACTGCCCTGGGCAGCCTGTTCCAATGCATGATCACTCTTTCAGGAAAGAACTTCTTCCTAATATCCAACCTAAACCTCCCCTGGCGCAACTTGCGGCCATTACCTCTTGTCCTGTCATTAGTTACTTGGCAGAAGAGACCAACACCAGCCTCACTACAAACTCCTTTTAGGTAGTTGTAGAAAGCAATGAGGGCTTCTCTCAGCCTCCTCCTCTCCAGACTAAACAATCCCAGTTCCCTCAAGCACTCCTCATACAACATATTCTCCAGACCCCTCACCAGCTTCGTTGCGCTTCTCTGCACCCACTCCAGCACCTCAATGTCCTTCTTATAACTGCAGTGCCCAAAACTGGACACAGTGCTCAAGGTGCAGTCTCACGAGTGCCAAGTCCAGGGGCACAATCACCTCCCTGCTCCTGCTGGTCACACCATTGCTGATCCAGGCCAGGATGCTGTTGGCCTTCTTGGCCACCTGGGCACACTGCTGGCTCATGTCCAGCTGGCTGTCCACCAGCACCCCCAGGTCCTTTTCCGTCAGGCAGCTTTCCAGCCACTCTTCCCCAAGCCTGGAGCATTGCTGGGGGTTGTTGTGACTGAAGTGCATGACCCAGCACTTGGCTTTGTTAAACCTCATAAAATTGGCTTCAGACCGTCACTCCAGCCTGTCCAGATCCCTCTGCAGAGCCTTCCTACCCTTGGGCAGATCACACTTGCTTGATTTTGTGCAAATTTACTGAGGGTGCATTTGATTCCCTCATCCAGGTCACTGATAAAGATATTAAAAAAGACTGGCCCCAGAACTGAGCCCTGGGGCCTTGTTATTAATTTAATATTGCAGAAAACAGGATTGAACGTGTTATTAGCCAGGTTTGCAATGTAGGTAGCTTGCACCTAAGACAGAGAGAGGCCTATGTATGTATTATCCTGAACTGAAATGTCACTCATTGTAGATGTTTCAGTAAAAGCTGCCATCCCACCTGCTTCAGTTCACCTGGAGAAATGTTTCCTTGAAATTTAATCCCTTAAGAGCTTCCCTAGCACATTCCTGACATAGAAATTAGGAGATTATATGCTGTTATTAAGGACACAAGGAGTACAGAAGTGATTTATAGTCTAATGGGCTTTTACTGACTGAAAGGAAACAAGCTTTTTTTTTAAAAAAAGATAAAATATAATTCTTGTGGAATGATAACAGTAATTCAGGAGTCCCTTAGCCAGTTTATATTTCAAAGGTAGAGCAAATGAGGTGCCTGAATTCAAGTGTTCATGCCTCTTGGCTGCTTTACTATCAAACCATTTCACTTACCTGAACAACAGCGGGCATGTTTCTGCACTCACATCACGTGTCGTGCTCAGTGGGAGAAAGGACAAAACCTTCCCAGTTTCAAAGATGCTGCTCACCATGATGTACCAGACTGTAAATTACTTGGGGGTTTCCATCTATGATCAGCTGCTGTGAGGAACCCAGTGCTCCTCTGATTCCTGTACTCATGCTTCAGAGAGATCTTTTGCCCAGCCCTCCCTGCAATCCCCATACTGAGCAGCATATTGAGCACCCCATCAATTTTAAGTTCAAGACACCACTCCTTGTGAATGGCAAGATGAGGCCCTGCATGGAGCTTTCTTGGTGCTAGTACCTGGGGGACCAAGTCACTAATCAGAGTCTCATTGAGGTAGCTGATACACAAACACATATCTTATAGCTTAGCACAGATATATTGCTTTAAAAGCCTGAAATTTCACATGTAGGTGCTGAGGCAGTTACAGATGACGTCTAATGCATTACAGAAGGAACAGAAATGAAGTGTTGTGTTGCTGCAGGAAACTGTCCAGGTTGATACAGAGATTACTTTATACACATAAACCTGCATACACTTTTTAAAGATTAAGTAAGCTGGTTCATTTAATTCCTAATAAGACAGGCAGTATTAGCTCACTAGAACTCCCACCCAGTTTAAAAGAAAATACAGGAAAAAAATTAAAAATTACGAGTTTGTTGAGGTTTAGGTGACCTTGGTCTGCATACCAATCCTTGGTAGGAATGCTAAACATCAAGCGTTATCACTGCTAGAAGCAGACACTCTCTGCAAAAACATGCTGTTAGCTTCAGAAAGTGCAGTTAGTTAGGAAAGACTCTGCTGAAAATTAAAATCACTGAACAGAATTGGTTTGGTTCTAATTCAAACCAGGACAAAGTTGAGCCATGAAAATCAAGTATGAATAATATTTATGCAACAAAATAATCTGGGACATTATTTTTTCAGCACTGATCTAAGTATTCATTAAGCTAGGCGAAGTTTGTAGGGAGAAGGTAGCATATTTTATTACAGAACTGATTTACTTGGAAAAAAAAGACAGGTTGCAGGCTCAAAAGCTCTTTCCTGGGCCAGGAATAAGTACACCAAACTTCAAAGGTGAGTATGAGCTGAGAACAAAGGATAGACTTTAACTAGGTTTTCTTTAATCATTTAGGGGGAAAAAAGAAGAAAAAAAGTTTGGTTCCTGTGGTATAAAAGAAAGGATCTTACAAAGTGAAAGGTGACACAGCAGTATCTTCTACTGGAAACAGATACACAAAGTGAAAGAGAGGAGGGAGTGAGAATTTATAGCTCATGGCACATGGGTTTTGCTGGGAAGTGGCGTGGAGTGGTGGTGAAAGGGAAAAATTATAACATGCCGTAAATGTTTGTCTCTATTGATGTTGTGACTTTTTCTTAGCTTGAGTAATGTCTTTTGTTTGTCACCTTTGGAAAGTGTTTTGTAGCTTTTTCTTGAGTATCAAGAAAGCAGAAATTGAGTTGCTTTGTTGTAAAAGTTTGTTGTCTACTAATAACTGGTGGTTTTGCCCTTTTGCTTTGCCTGTGCATGTCTGATTCGTGGAGGTTGTTTTATCCATAAAATTTCTATGAGGACATTATGTAGTGGTTGAAGTATATTACATTTTGGGAGGAGGAGGCGTAGGATTTGGGGATATTTTTAAGACTGGGAAAATATAGACGATTTTCATGCACATTATCCAAGAAATAATCTGATTCCACTTGGTACATGTTCTGTGATATTTTCCTTTTAATGTAGAGTTTAGTGATCCGTGGTGTAGCTTAAGGTTTGGGAAGCAAGCTTCTGAGAAAAATAAAAGTTGAATCCTATTTTACTATCTTTGTTGAAAATATTTACTGGGCAAGCAGCCTCTTCAGTCTGTCAAGGGGGATATGGTTCCCTTCAGAGCAGATGTTGTGGTGTTGAAAAACTGACAGCCTATTACATCTTTTTTTATGTTTTGGATGACTGCTGGGCTTGTGTAGGTGGGTGTGCTGGCTTGCACATTTTTATGTAGCGTAGTTTTTTGGTTACCATTTTTATGTTGATGATGGTTTGCTGGACTTTGATACTGCTAGAGCAGTGTTCAAGAGAGAGATTGATGGAGGACTGAAGTGTAATAAATTTATCACAGAAGCCTAGATTTCAGCCCAAACAATAAAGATGCCATCTCTGTTTCTCAGATGACATGCTGATTAAAGTTGGCTTCAAACTATGTTTGTTTAAACCTCTTAATCATTGAATGAAGTTGTCATAGTGTGGAGCCACTTTGGTGCCTACTTCTGTTCATACAGTCTGGAGGAACTGTGTTGGTGATGGCTATGAAAAAGATTAACTAGGCAATATATATAGGTCCTCAGCACAGGCTGTAGGCACGCGGGACAGGCTGCACTGCCAGTGAGGATGCAGTACCAGTGTACACCCTCCATGATTAAGATGGTAGCAGCAAGGTAGTTTAAACTGCATAATCAACTTAATTTAGCTTTGAAGGTGGGAGATTTTACTTTGGGCTGGAAGAGAGGCTTGTTTACCTTAAAATTTCCTTATTTTGGCCAGTGATGACAATCCAGAAAATTATTTTACCTTTCTCCACAAAACTTTCTTCACTTACACTCTTGGGCTATCAGGCTTCAAGGTTAATAAATATTTCCATAGCTTTTGTAAGCAGTGCCATCTGCTTCAGCTACAACCTGGACCAAGATCCCTGAGCCCCATCTAGCCACATAATGTAGGAGGCAGCTACCAGTCCATGACCTCCTCCCACCAGTCCTGGTTCAGCCACTGCTGATGTTACATCTCCTCCAATCACATGTAGGAGCAGTTGTTTCTCCTGCTGCTCGCTCTATCTGTCTCTCCACCCAAGCATCTCCAAGGTCCTTCAATGACTGTATTGGAAGATGTATAAGCTGTTCTAAAACAATAACAATTTCATCTAAAGCCCACTACACGTTACTGCACGCAAGCCAAGGACGCTGATTGAGTATATCAAGAGGAGTAAGGGCTTGGATTTCTGACAGCCATGTAATGAATTGCGATTAGCTATGCAGTCACCATTCACAGAAGAATTATAGACTGGAGAAGGAAAAGAAAATGGAATATTTGACAGCAAAATAATTATATAGATCCCACTATTCAGAGTGCTTAGGCAGACATGTAGTGGCTCAATGGGAGAGATGCAAGGGGCAGGTGGGGAGGCAAAGAAAGGAGGGGAAAACCAGGCTGATGGGGGGAATCAGAGGACAGGTAATACCTCTCAGCATCAGGTTCCTGTGAGAAAGGAGAGGGTGATCTGATGTATTTGGGAAACGCTGGAGGCTCATGCAGGTGATGCTCTGGCAGGCAGGAAGAGATGCAGATTTGTGTCTTCTGCTTACCATTAAGTGCAGTGCTTGCAGGGAGCCCCATGACAGGCAGCGGGCTGGGAGAGCACCAGTTTGCAAACACAGCCAGGTCCTTCCCCATGCAAAGCTTCACAGCTTTGCCGACTGCCTCCAGGGATGGTTAAGATCACTCACACTGCTTGCGAGAACTGGATTCACTGGTCTTTGTACATGGCCACCATCACCTGCCAAACCATAGAGCAGAACAGCAGGACATGAAGCCAAAGGGGAAAAATTGACTTTAGAAATGGTGTGAGGCTGGAGTTGTAATAACATTAGAGTTATTTTAGAGACTGGGAAAAATATAAGTGAGCGGTACTGGAAAGAGAATAAAAACTTGGAACTAGAAAAACATGCCACAGCTTAAAAAGGGATAGGCAGAAAGTAACATAATAAAACCACAGAAAAGAATGCATTATAATAAAGAAGAAAGATCTCTCTATTAATATGATAGTAGAAATGGGAGGAAAAAGAAAGGATAGCTCATTCTGGAACAGGATAGTATGCAGGAAAACAGAAATCTGATTAACACAGTACTGCAACTTTCCTTTGAAATGGGAAAGGAACATACTGAATATTACGAAAGATACAAACTATAGAGAGGGAAAAGGATACTACAGGAAACACGTCTGCGGAGGCTGAATTGCAGACAATCAAAACTGGACCAGGGAGGGAAAAAAAGCAAAAATTATAGACAAGGACAATAGGGTTTTGTGCTAAGTTCTAAGCAGGAAATTACAGGCAAAGAATGCAATTCTAGGAAAAATAGCAGCCGTACAACACAATATGCCGATGAAACAATGCTTATAACAATGAGAAGTCACTTATGAGGAGAAATTGTATCCATGAAAACAACAATGACAACAAAGGGATTAACAATATGGGAACAACTGAAAATGAAAATATTTGGGCTAGAGAAATGGTAACAATGGCACAGAAATCAATGACAAATCACAAGCATGGTTTTCACAGTATTTCTTTGCATCTCGTATGAAAGAATTGTTTACAGCAGATGTCTTCCTCTGCACCTCTAGGAAGGCACAGATTTCTTTCGAGCTTGTTATTATTATTATTTCTGGCATTATAGGAGGCTTAATGATCTCAGGCATGGGTCACAGCTCCATCTGTGCTAGGCACCATACATTCAGGGCAACCTTATGATGTATGGCCCAGCAGAAGGAACCTGAGCTGATCAGCTGGAGAGGAAACAGTTTGGTAAATTCTCAGATCAGTCAATAGTGAGTTTCTTGGAAGTGCCACTGAGGAGAAAAATGTAGTGCAGTGCAGAAAGCTATAGTCTGGACACTGCATTAGTTAGGTCCAAGTCCAGCACAACCACTGGGCTATTGAGTAAGTTGTCAATTTTTTTTCTTGTGCAGACTGATGATCTCCGATTAGCACAGATTGCATGCAATCAATGCTTTCCAAGTATTTGAGATTGGTATTCAAGCATCCCATACCAGTTTTGTTATTTGGAGCATAATGTTCAGTCAATGATATCTGGAAATCAAAATTGGTATGAAACCAGGAAAAATGCATAGCCTTTAAAGTGTTTTAGAATGTGAGTTTTAAGGTCTTACCAAAACATCTTCAGAAGATTATATCCAGTTTGCAGACAAGAAGCTAAATTACCTGAGACTATAAATGTACCAAATATATTTTACAACACAAACATTACAACAGAACCTGGATGAGAATGAGGAAGGAAGGAAAACAAGACAGTGGGCTGTACTCACAAAATCTTGCAGTGACACCAGAAAGAAGTCATTAACTTTCTTTAGCAGGGAGTAAGAAAGATGGAGGTGATGTTCAGGGCAGAGTGTGGAAGAAGACCTTAATGCTTGTATTGGGCTTTAGCACTCCTTTGGCACACATGGTAGAAGAACAGAAGCAAAACCAGCCTTTTTAGTCAAAGAAAATAAGTAGATAACCTAGAGAGAAAGGGGTGAGATGATGAAGTAGCCAAGAAGGATATCAGTGATGTGTTTTACAGTTTCATCTTCTTTTGTAACTTGGTTCCAAAACTAAAAATGTGTATTTTTAAAGTAAACAGTACTTCTGTTCTTACACCTTGATGAGAGCTATTACTGTACCAATATAATACAGTAGGCTTTCATTACCCAAAGGGTAGCAAATCTTAACATTGGGATGTTATCTCACTAAATATATCCTCTCAATAACTTAGCAAAGTGCCCAGGTCCCCATGTGCCCTTATCCAGGCAGTACCATGGTAAAACCTTCCTTGGGAGCTACACAAGACTCCTTGTGAGTGGCATAGCGAGACTCGAGGGATGAAGGAATGACTTGCAGTGGTCACTGACAGACAGAAAAACTTTCTGGCACACAAGAGCAAGGGGAGGGCACATGCTTAAACTGTGCATGTTTGTAGAGATTACAGGTTATATTAAAACTACGGCAGTGAGGTCCCACACAGAACCAGTAACAGAAAATGCATTCAGGCTGGAAACCAAGGAACTCCTGAAGCCATTTCTGCTGCAGTCAGACTTGCTGCCAGAGCCCTATCGCCTCAAATACAAAGACCAGGCAGCAAATGAATTTACAAAATCTCTGACTACAGACAGACTGTCTCTCAAATGCTCTGCTTCATGAGGCATGGAGCACATCTCTGAGGAGAATCAGCAGTGCTCGGAGATAACAGGAGCTGAGGGGGATATTCCGCTCCTCATAGACTTAGTCCAGACTGCAGTCAGTTGCCCCTGTGACTGGCATGGTTCATCTGACCACTTGAGCTGTTCCTGGCCTTCAGAAAATAGTAGCACTTCGACAAAAATGAAAAACAGAAGTTGTGTCACATTGTGCCGGGGCTCAGAGGACCTGAAATTACAGACTCTTGTCTTAGCATTGTGCTTCATGCTATTAAGGACTTTCCCTGACAGCTTCCTTCATGTTGCTGTCTCCTACTCTCCTCATAAATAACTGAAAAAGGTCTCAACTTGCACTGCCAGGCAGAATCTTCACTGACAGAAATACGGTAGTCTGCGACTGGTGCCAGAGTACTGCACTTGCTGCACTTCCAGCTCAGGCTCTGGCAACTTCCTTGCATCACCCCCACAACTGCAGTCCAGATAAATCACTGTCTGTAGACTTCAAGACAGTGTTCAGCACCCATCACCCAGGCAAAGATGAGAAAACAGTCCATGTGATGTGCTTTGGACATATTATCTACTAGGAGACTTCCATGAGCACTGAAAACATTTAATTCTCCGATTTAAATGGCTTGTTCTGCAAAGCCTTACACCTCCTGGGGGATGCAGAGGTGAGCGGGAGAATCATCAGCATCAGTGAAAGAAGGAGAGGAATTATTCTAAGTTGGAAAAACTCGAAGTCCTTTGGACTTGTTTAATTAGGTTTGCCACATCATTTTAACATCTCAAATGCCCTCCTCTCCCTCAATAATAAGGAAACTGAATTTGTGTTGTGATCTACTTTTGCCTGATAAACAACATTGTTTAGACAAGAGCAATTTTGGTAAAAAAATAATTTACTCTTAGTACAGGTTGAGGTCATGATGTTCACAGAAAATGTTGTGAGTTCCAAGGCTAAATCTAAGGAAAACTGTGAAATGTGAAGGAGGATCTTTTTAAGTGACTAGCAATCCAAGTTAAGCACATTTTAATGAAAGGGAAGAAATAGCTGTGTACTCCTGCAAGTGCACCAGCTTCTCATCCAATAAAAGAGTTTGATCAATGTGTCTGTTCACTTCTTTATTAGTCTTGCACTTGACATCTCTAACCCAGATTCTTTGTATCAGCCTGTGGTTTTAGCTGACTAAATGAAGACATCTGTAGCTGAGCTGGTGGCTGTAGACTCCTTTAAGGTCAATGGAGACCCAGTGAATGGGGACAGAAGTGAGGGGAAATAATCGTGTTCAGAGAGACATCTAAAACAGGTCAGATGATGTCCACTCTTAAACTACATTTTTCTTTTTATGGACAACAAAGATTCCCATAGAGACAGATCTTCCTGATAGGTCTGAATAGGGAAAGTAATTTTGATTCCTTTGTGATCACACTTAGGTCTTACAAAGTCCTCTTACAATATATCCTCTTTTTCTGGAGTTATCTCAAGCCATTAACTGAAATAATAAACAAAGGGGATATGGTGCTGCAGTTGCTGACAGAGACTCACATACAGGAAAGCCATCTCCTTGAGGCATATTAGCATAGCTCAGGAGTAGCCTGTAGTCTTTAGATGCAAGGGCCTGAAGTTGCAGGAACCGTAGGGCAAAATTTTGCTTTCAGGCAAGACAACCCCCTTTCCTGCTTTTCTGGGCTCCAGACAACTATGTTTTCGTGGCTGAGGAAAGAAACTTGTCCATAACAAGTCTCAGCATCCAGTCTGTCTTTATAGGACATGTGTTAGTAAGCATGAAAATCTAACACTAGTCAAAATTTGGCATGACATCTACACTCTATACCACCTTGTACATTCAGGATCCTTTCTCTCTGATAGAGTGCTAAATTGAGCTTTGTTCCTCTAACCACTTACCAAAACAGGTCCTGCAGGACAGATGCCATTCCCACACTTGGCTTGCGCAGGACTCACATTGTGGACACAAAACCAACATTCAGCTGCTGAGTCTACAACATGGTGTGTTAAGCACATGTGTACTCATGCAGTCTGCATAAGTGGTACTGCAATTTAGAAGCTTTAATTTTAACTCTGACTCCTTGTTATGGTAATAGACTTATTCTGTGTCTAGCTGTCTCCACAGAGGTTTCACTGCAGGGCTCTTATAACTTAAGACCTTATTACTTTATAATTTGAGTTAAGTTAGGGCTGCCAGGGGACTTGGGTCTTTCTGTATCACTTCCACAAAAAGGATGTGCACTATCTCACTGTGTGTTGGAGGAAGGCAGTTGCACAGGTCCTGGCAGACGGTCTTGACCGTGACACAACATAACTTCCACATCACAGGGAAAATACTCAGCTCCCCAGTCAAAAGCATGAGAGGAGCAATTGCAGCATCTGTGCTGTGTAACATGGGCTGTGGGAGGCATAAGCAGCACAGCTACACTGTAGTCACCGCTGTTGCCCTTTATGGTGCTATTTTTCTTTTTATTTGGTTCATTTTGTACCTCAGTGCACAGGGCAGTTTTTACTTTGCCTCCAGATTGCAGAGCCAGCTATTTTTTCTGCAGAGATTTGTGCACTTTTCCCCGTTAGCCAGCTTCATGCTTCCAGTTGCCAAATTCCTGCTTGTCAATGAGCCAGGCAGGTCACTCCAAAATCAACCATAACAGCTTAAAAATAAGTGCATATTGCTAAGCAATGTACAGAGGGTTGATTTTTTCACTTGTCCTTACCTCTGATTAACATCCCCTCAGGTGGCTGCTTGGACTTTATGCTCAAGCCTCTGGCTTGCAGAAGGTCACAAGAGTCTGGACACAGACCTAGAGCAGATGCTGGTTTTGACCCAGTAATCTAATTGTCTTTGCCCTGAACCTAATGCTAGGTTCATCAAGCCTTTTTAGTAGCTGCTGTGTGCTCTGAAAGTCTTCAAAGCCACCTCTAATTTTCCACTTTGAGAATAGTGAGACTGCCAGGTGATCCAGGTTTCTCCAAAGTAAGGTGTGACTTTTTTACCCCATACTTAATGTACAAACCAGACCTCTTCTCCAAAAGATCAGTCCCCTTCACCTTACAATTTGGTCATCTATACATCCAAAAATGAGCACGAGTCCTAAAAGTAATTTTATTAAACTATTACCAAACATGGATGTTAACATAAAATTCTTCTCATGAGGCTTTGGAGACCATTTGACACAGTCTCAGTTAGCAATCACTGACACATAATTAGAGTGAAAAGCAATTAAATCGAAACTCATTTGTTTTACATAAACTCATTTCCCAGATTTACAATAGCAATGTATTAAGGCCATGATGCTCCCCTGCATGAGAACGAAAAGAGAAATAACACTTAGGATCACAAGTCTGAAAATCAAAGTTTCCATCTAAGATGATAAAGGAGACCATAGCAAGCTGTACTTCAAAAACTGTAGTGGCACTTTTTCTGTTCTTCATGCACTAGATGCCTTTGTGCCTATGGTGTGCCAAGCAGGGCATGATAACTGGTTAACAAGGGAAACAGAACTGGAACTCAAGCCCTGTGGAAACTTCTATTTTTTTAGCATTTGTAGCCTGAAATTGTTTATCTGAACATCTGCTTCATTAAGAGATATTGTGATGCTATTCACAACAGCAACAAAGAGCTACAGAAAGCACTTTTCCATCTTTTTCCTGTGCATGTTCTATAGCCCCCTTCAAAACTTTTCCACCACAGATGTATCTCACAACACTTACTGTTGGCTTTCATTGTGCTTCCCCATGAACAATGGTAATATTGTGCTTCAAGGGAGCATCTTGAAAAGCAGATCAGTGATTTCTGAGTGTTTCTGAAGTAACAATCTAAGCAATTTCATTGTTGTTTCTGTTGTTGCGAAAGGCCTTTAACTGTGAACAAGGGAATATCTGCAAGTAGTCTGCAATTACCCAGATATTGTCAGCACCCGGCTTAAAATCAAGTTGAAAAGGCTGAATTACAGACATGGTTTTGGAGTCCTGTGCTCCGATGACAAGCAGCTGCATGAGGAAGGCAGAATTTTAAGCTGTTCCTCAAGCAGCATTGGGAGTGCTGCTTCTCCAGTATTTCCTTCTTCCTCAGCTTCTTTGATACTTCACAGGAAATAATGAAGATTACTAGAAAAACCTGTGTTGCACATCCCCTTTTAACAGGAGAGCCCATTAGCTTTATGCTGCTTAGTTGTTATTCCATTTATTCTTCTTATTAATCTTGCTACTGCTGATTTTGCCCTTGATTTTCTACTTGGTGACCTCCTGCTCCATCACTATGTAGAGAAGACTAGCCAATGATTACAGCATATTAGGATAATGCCAATGATCCTCTGTCTCTGCACAGTACTAAACTACTAATATTTTTATATAGTATCTAAAGCAACCAGAGTGGATTGCAAAGCCATCCTCCCAAGAAATAACAGTGTTTGCTTAGGAAAGTGCTAATATTACCCAATAGATTAGTGAACCTGATAGATGCAGGACCCTGCAGACCCAAGCAAACAGTAGCAAAACCCTTAAAATTCCTTTTCCTGCCTTTGTACAGCACCTAGCACATTAAGAGCCTGGATTTAAGACTGCAGCTTCCGAGTGGTATAGCAGTGCAAGCATTAATCCAGACAGAAATGTAGATTTCAATGAATTTATTCACAGATATTTGCTTATCTTTAAGCAGACATGACTTGCTGGAGTAGGATGAGTGAGTGCTGCACCTTGCAGGCTGTTCTTTAAAAAGCAAAGCAAGCCATATCTTTAGCCAGCATATGCTGGCAGTTGTTCCTTTAATAACATTTGGCACAAACACAGTCAGCCACCCTATGATTTGACACAGCTTGTGCCGAGACCTACCAGTCATCCACTGTCGCCTAGGCCAAAAATTAAATAAGTAGTGTGGATATAACCCCAAAATGTCAAAACAGTGAGCAGCAAAGATAGTGAGGAGTTGTTAACTGAAAATAAAAATTAGGAAACTGTGTTGCTACACAGTCACGGAGAAATGTTTGGGTCAGGGTTCAGTGATGCCTTAGTGAAAAACAGACATGAAGAAGCACCAGTTACTCCCTCCTTCTCTACCTCCCTTTGCTATTTGGCAGAATTGCACTATTGTGAAGAGGACAATTTAGCCAACTGAATTAAATACCAACTTTTTATAACACTGAAAGCCAGATTTTAATCTCATTTACCCTGAAACACCCACTGGCAGTGATGATTTCATATAGACTGCTACAGGTAAAAATCCACACTGAAAGAAGACCAAGTCCCAGCCAGCCTAAAAAAATTATATCTGAACTATTGATACTTCAAACCATAATTTCCCAACATGAGTCTTTGGGAAAAAAGTTTTTTATTTCACGTGATTAATAGAAGTAACTGTTTAAGTAATAGTTTTAGGATTTTTGCCTTTCTTCTCAACCTCCACTTTTCATAATCTGTGTGATGAAAAACTTATGAAAAATATATTCTGTGGAACATTGGTCTGCAGAAGAAAAGTCTCCAGTTGTGAACCAGTATTCCTAGTTCTTCTATCAATTAACATCTAATACACAAATTACTTGATGCTTAAAGCTAATCCTCAGAGAGCTGAGATTTCTGTTTTTTTCAATTGGATTTTTTAATGATAACATTTGCTGTCTCTCCTGCTACTGTTCTTTCTTTTAAAATATGAATGAAGCTACCCAAATTGCTTGTACCTCCATCACCTCCTGCATAGTACATGAACAGGAGGACTAAGTGCAGAGATTTGGACTTTCCTAGTGGCTCCATAGTATCTCACAAAATCATCACTGGCTTCTTGTCTATCCCACTGAGATGCATCCATTTCAGTGCCCATTCCTGCATCAGAGCCAAAGGTAGCAGAACAGAGTAGAGAGCAGAAATTAAACTGAATAGAGGATAGCCTGAGGAAGAGCTTCCAAGCAGGAAGGTCTCCTAATTTATGGGATATTCTAAGACAAGTGGTCAGTTTTAGATGTGGGCAGAATGAGAATGTATATTGGAAAGACATGTCTGTAGGTGTTGTAATAAATAATTCATTCTTCCTTCTGGAAGTTCCTCTTTCTGGAGCCCTGCCAGAGTAACTCTATGGGAAGAGATGACCCATCATCTTCTCTTGAATCTCACAAGGACCTTTGTACTGGAACAAGGTCTTCACCCCATGTTCTTCTGCCAAACAACCTGATCTGGCAGGCACTCGGTGGAGCTCAGCAGGGTCTTTCCCATTTCAGGACCTCCCTTGTCAGATGCAGCTGGTATGTGAGGTCCTAGTGAACAGAGAAGCCGTGGTGTTTTATTGCAGCCAAGAATAGCAAGGCTTTGTCCTCAGAGAAACTCCCTCTAGCCGACAACCTGCGTGCATTGCTTCAGATCTTGGCCCCACTCTCATACCTCTAATTTTCATCACAGGAGCTGGCAAACAAGAAAAGCCTCTTTTAGAGTGACATGAAAGCCCCATTGTGTGATCTAGTAGGTTGAAGATTCATGCAACACAGTGTAGAAAGTTGCAAAATCTGTTACAGTGGCCAGTGCTCTGGAGGATCAGGAGCAGCCCCTTGGAAACACACTGTGTTCACCTTACAGGAGCCATTGCCAAAGCTGGCAAAAGCCAAGCTGAGGTGATTCCCAAGACTGCTGCATGGAGCTGAAAGGCAGGAGCCAGCCTCTGGAGGGTGCAGCACTAGAGGGTTTAGGAAAGGAAGATAGGTCCATACTGGCAGAGGAATCGCAGACTGGCTGGACTCCAACTGGTGTGGCCATTTTCAGTGCAAAGCATCCTAAACCAGCAAGACAGGTTTGCATTTATGCAGGCATCTGAACTCTCTATCCAAGGTCATCAAGCATTTATAGTAGATCTCTCTTTGAGGAGGTCCTTTTCAGGGACCTTGCTGTCCTTGCAGTGAATGGCACATATCCAATACACACATCTCAGTGCTGTAGGTGAGTCTGAACTTTAAAAGTCTGACTGAGTGGATGTTGGCAAATATTGAGGTTCCTAGGCCATTATTTTTCCAAAATTAACTATATTAAATTAGGCACATTTGTGAAGTCCTTGGTTTCTTTTTCTTTTTGCTATCTCTTGTGTCCATGTGAGCTCCTAGGCATTGGCATGTGGAAATCCAGTCACTTACTTTGATTCCTGGACATGTATTTAGGAGTTTAAGTTAAAAAAAATGTTCACCATAGTCTTCTAAGCTGATTACTGCAGTAAGTATTAAAGGATGTAAAAGACATGAGCTGAAAAAGAGGAGCAGGCACTTTCCTCCTTGAAAGCTTCCCCTGAAAGTGCTTGAGATATGTGAAAACTACTCTTTTTGTTTCATATTGACAAATAAGCAAAGCAAAACAAGCAGTGAAGTAGGAAAATCTGAGCACTCCATTCATTATCTTCAACACAATGTTGCCTGAAGGACCTCTTGTCAGCAAGACTTTGTTTCTGCTCTTTTTTCCAGCTTCAAATGTTAAAATTTCTTTTTGGTATTTGAACAAGCGGCCTTGCCTGGTGTAGACTTAGTGTAATCACTGTGCTGTGTCACACAGCATAGCATGAGAGCCCTCTTCTCAGCTGCAAACACAACAGTGGCAGTTCTGCAGAGGACTGAACCCTGGCCCCATGCATAATGGGAAACTTGGTCTAGTGAAGGCCTTTGCAAATCAATCTGGCTCCAGTTCCTTCAAGGAAAGAGGAAAATCAACATTTATCTTTGAGTTTTGGGTTATGGGAAAACTATAATAACGATGGAAATATCAAAGTAATATATTATTGAAAACATACTGACCTTAGCTAGCATTTATGTTCCCTGGGCAATGCAACATTTTCTGCTCAGAAGTAAGACACTTTGCCAGAACCAAATACAAATTGCTTACCTGGCCCTTGCAGGATGTTATACTCATTTCTGATTAAAAAATAAATGTATCCCAATATGCCAAAGGCACTCATATTCAATATAACAATTATGTGCTTCAACTCAGATCTCAGCTTCTTCCAAAAAACAGCTTGTGGGAAGGAGGATGCCAATCATAGAATCATAGAATAATTTAGGTTGGAAGAGACATTTAAAGGTCATCAAGTCCAACCCTCCTGTGATGAGCAGGAACATCTTCAGCTAGATCAGGTTGCTCAGAGACCCATCTAACCTGACCTTGAATGTTTCCAGGGCATAATACCCAATTGCAGTCAGGATACAGCAAGCAAAGAATGGTTTTAACCTAGGACATTCTGAGCAAAAGCAAGGAACTGAGGCAAATTCCTTGGTATACAGAGAGTGTACTTGATGTGTATCTTCTATCTGCTACAGGCAAATTACTGCCACACTCTGTTCCATGGGACTCAAAGGCATAATCTCCATAAATGAAAACCACAGTAACTACATACCTGAAAACACCACCCAGAAAGGTGTATCTGAAATTATAGAGCAAGCTGGTATGCAGGGCATTCTTAGAAATCAGGACATGAAAGTTTTACAACACTCCTTCCTGTCCCCATCCCTCAAGCTGGAAGAGAAGGAAAGGTGCAAAGGTACAAGTGTAAGCATTGCTGTAGACTCCCATCAAAAACTGCCTCAACCTCAGTCATGTAGAAATGTATGCACTGGGGAAGCAGCCACATTTGGTGGTAATTATATCACTCTATCTTTGTGATTGTTCACAAAAACAGCTGTATTGTGTCCATGCAAATCCAGGTGGGCTATTTCAACTGATTCTGGTCAAAATGGGACAGATGAGACTCTGCAATTGTTTTCCACGCATTTTCAAAGCCTACATCTACCAAATTACTTTGAGTTGGGCAAAACAAAGTATTGTATATACTCTTGACAACAGTCCTGTAATAGTAAGGGGATGAATTGAATGACCTAATAAGTCTTCTCTATCTCTCATCTCTGTGATTACATGAGATATATGAGAGAGGGTTTTTAGAACCAATAATATTTAGAGCCTAAATATCTTTCATCCAGGAGAGAAAGATAAAAAATGAAATGTGTGCTAAAACCCAATAACTGTGTTCTTAAATCAATTCATTCAGAAGATTTTTTTTCTTTTCCCAGGCATTTGGGTAAAACTAGCTCACGAGAAAAGGCTTTAAGAAATGCCGTGGGCAATGGAGAGATACAAAAAGCACTTTGCTGCTTCACTGACATGTTTAACATAAAAGAAATTTAAACATCATCATTTTTCAGCTCAACAGTTTTTGACTTTGTAATGAATAAAAATTCGAGTAAAGAAGAAGGGGAAAGAGGAGAAGAAGAAGAAGAAAGGAATACTACATTAAAAAGTACTCAAATTAGAAGCCTTGTGTTCTGATGGAGTAGCCAAGGGCATTCACAAGGTATATTTTTTGCAGCCTATGGCTAGATTGCCCATTAATGTCAAGGTTTTTTGCAAAATTAAAATGATTGTCTACAGATAGAGATGAGCACAAGTTATGTCAAAAAGCATTTCCCCCTGCTGGTAGTGCTCTCTACATTAGACACCCAGTTATATTTCCTCACAAATATTACATATTATGTTTGCTGGTGCAACTTGAATGCTGAACAATGCATATAAGGCACTAGATGCAATTTGCCATAATAAATAATTTTTTAAATTATAATTGTTCTTTGTTTAGTTTAAATCTCCCAAAAATCTTTTTTTTTTTGTTACTCACACTGAGTGAGGATGGTTCCCTCCGTTCCAATGGTGACAGTGGTGAGGACAAGCTGGTCCTCTCAGGCCCTACCCCTTTCTTCATCCCAGTTCTCCCTTTGTTCTGGCAGGAGCATCCTGATGAGAACCTAGACCTCCCCACGCCCAGCATCAGAAAGTGTTGCATTGACCATTACTGTTATCCTGAAGTTAAAAAGACATTAGTAACTACCTACTGCTTACAGACTCACCTTACCATCAAATGGCTTGGAAAAGTCTAAAACTAGGCACTGTAACAAATGCCAGCTTAGTCATGTTTAATTTCTTCCATTTAACAGTCCTGAGCATTATTTTTCTTATAGAGAGGTAGTTAAGTGCATCTGTCATGTATTTGACTTTTAAGGTTATAGTCATTTGGTGAAACATTAGTTGAAAACTGCAGTGATTCAGAGTTGTTGAATTTCTAATAAAATATTAATCCTCACTCAGCCTTTTCTGCAACATGCACATACGCTCACATGCACTATCACTTCCCCTGCTTGATTTTTAAAAATCTTTCCTTTATGTCAGTCATTATTTTAATAGGACAATAGCAGAATGCTTCTGTCTCTTTGCAAAACAGATGCACAGTTATATCTCATCTCCAGCAGGGAATGAAGGGATTTCAAAGTTTCCTGGAAAAATGTACTTCTCAGTCAAGGCAATCTTTCTTTACACTACAGGTACAAAGAAAGGCCTCATGAAAAGCACCTGTGATATCTTTTCTCCACCATTAGAGGCTGTACCTGGACACAAAATAGTTCCCAAACATAAAGTCAAGCTGAGTGTAAGGACAGCAAAATTGTTCACGTGGACTGGGACCCCTGCAACACTTCTGGTGCCAGAGGCACTCATCTTGATGGAGAAAAAGGAGTACACATTCAGGCTGCTTTAACTCTGCTGTCATGAAGGTCAAAGCTTGGCTTACTGGAGAGGAGAATTAGACCAGCAATGACTGCTTTGATAAACCCCACCACAAACACTGCCAGGTAAGAATTTTCCACATTTCCATCAGTGTAGGGAGAGCAGAATTTTGTTTCTTATTTCTCCATCCGTGGTAATTTGTTGTTACCTTCTCTGGAGATGCTTCACTGGTTCATAAACCACAAGCCACTAACAGTGGCACTAAAGTTATTTTCATAGCTTCACTCACAATACACTTTCTAAAACTCGCTGGTTTATACCCTGTCATCCATGGAGCCTGCCAAGTGAGAGGACTATTTCTACAGAGTCAGAGAAAAGTAAATAAGAAAAACAAGCTTATTTTCAGTAGGCTTAAATTTGCTACACATGCATTCTCCCCTCCAGGGAACGGTTGCAGATAAAAAGTTGGAATACGTACATTTACAGCAAAGAGAGCTTCTAGTAGATAGAAGAAAAAAAAACTTTCTTCCACCAAGGATGCATTCAGCTGGCTAAATGTAGCTACCTGCACTTAAATATCTCAACCCACACTAGTCCCCTGAGGGTCCCTTCAGAGTCAGTGGAAATCCAGGCATGAGAGTGAGAAGTGTGTGTGTGTGTTGGGGGGGGAGGTTCTCCTCCTCTGAAAACAGGCATGTCTAGCATCGCTGTGGGTGCCCATTCCTCTTACTGATTGTAAAGGAAGCTACAGATATCTAAAGCTATGTGATATTATATCCACCCCAAGCAGCTGAGCATGGCAGAGCTCAAGGGGCAGCCTGTCCCTCACACCCCAAGCAATGTGTGATCCCCTGTGTGTGACTCTGAATTAAAGTCAGCAGTCTCTGGCTGAGGAGGACTACTACGTGCTCCTCGCCTGGCCAGTGTGTTCATTATTTGTTCTTAGAGCCTGTATCTGCACAATGCAATCTGCCCCTGGCATAAATAAACAGGCTTGTCTCATTGGAGAAAACAAAGGGAAAGACAAATACATGCCAAGCTGAACTATCATTCTGTCAACAGGCCTTCTGTATCAGTATCAATATTTTACAGCCACCTTGGCTCTGTTAGAGAGCGTGTGCCACCTTTGTTTTCTCAAAATAAACACAATGTTTTCCTTTTAATTTTCCAAAAATATCCTGAAGATTCAGATACATTTATTGCCTGTGTACAAAATGAAAGAAAGTGAACAAGGCTAGGAAAAGAGGTTTGATATTCACAGAAATGGTTCTGCACAGCTCCAGAGGCCGTTGACAGGCTGTGCTCGAAAGGTGGCTGGTGTATAAAGAGGACCAAGAAGGAGCTTCCAAAGGGTGGAATTTCTGCTACAATTATTCTTAATCTTGTGTTTCTGAGAGATTGTTGGGCACAGAAGGGATCACCCAAAGCTGTTGTTCTTCTCGCACTTTGCATATCGCTTCCAAATCCATGCTTTTGGGTGGATATTAGCTAGTAATAGTTAATAACGAAGAGTTCAGCTGCAGGATTTAACAGATCATGCAAAGCTGGAATATCTTGCAGCTCTGTCCTCCAGCAGGTGAGACAGTTGATGCAGCAAGGGCAGGAACGGCTGAGCTGACACACTGAGAGATGCATTCTGCCAGCTGCTCATTTTTCTCTTAGCTCTTTCTCCCCATTTAGACCAAGGTCCTCAAATGCAACATGATTGACTGGATGCCTATTTGTTAGTGACATGCCCAAACAACTTCTTAGACTCTTTGATCATCTCTGGAGGTATGAACGACTTTTGAAAAGCTGCAATGCCCTTCCTTCCTTTTTCTCGGCAAACTCCTGTGTCCTCTGGGTTCTGATCTAGACCAGCTGGAGGTCAATGCACAAGTCTAGAGCCAATGTTCTCCTCTGCTTGGAGGGAAGATTCCTGAAGGCAGGAATCAGCCTCTGCAAAAGAACCAGACCACCAAGCAAGGGAAATCTCTCCTGTTCCTATCTGCTTGTGCAGAGCCGCCAGCTGTCCAGTATCCATGAGTTACAGTAAATAAATCCTGGGTGCTTGCCTGCAGGAATACATGGGAGCAATTTCAGCTCACCTAATCAACTCATAGCCTCTTCTTTACTGCCCCTAAGTTGCAAATTAAGCATTTTCCTGCTCCAAGCACATTATTTTCAAAAGTGAAGAACAATAATTTAATAATGTAATAAGCAATATTTCAGGCACTTCTGGTATCCTCAGTCCTTACTGTAATCTGCAGACATATTGGAAGCACCCTTGCCCACAGGAAGCACCCGTGTCCATCCCCTAAGAAGTGCAGGTTCCACACTCTCTCCACTTCTAGTAGATGATTAGGGAAAAAAAAGAAAAAAAGATTACATAGTTCTCAGTGGAAGCAAAGCAAGTGGCCAGACATGAGCTGGTGCTACCAATGAGAGACTGAGCAAAGAGCAGACTCTGCTGCCCTGGGACAGGCAGATAAATTCACCTTCTGCTGCAGACAGATCTGGGCACTCTTCCTATGAGGCCCACCCAGCTACAAGAGCAGGATTTGGACAGAAAGAATGACAAGGAGGAGCTCTGTGTAGCAATGGGCAGGCAGATACAGCCAAGGAAGAAGCTCATAGTGGGCAGCAGGCAGTGCATACTGTGCGACCAACTCTGCTCTGTGCAAAAAGGGAGATTGGCTTAGGAGAGCTGTCTTTAGAGGAAATTGGGCAATTACTGAGGTTGGAAAATGAGATACAGCTTCTTTCCATCCATGTGCAGCTTTCACAGCCTACCCTCTAGTTCTTTCATACCTATAATATCAATGTAACTTTGTAGGAAAATGAAGTTTCTAGCACATCTCAAGAGCTGGAAGAATTATCAGTCATGAGCCACAACAAGCTGTGGGCAGGTAGATCTGCAGCAGCAGGAGCTGGTCCTGATGGCAGATAAAAGAATGGGATGACTTTTTAGGAGCAGGCAAGTCTGTGACCCACATAGCAGGGAGATAAAAGATATAAACAGTATTGCAGAGAATTGTGGGAAGTACCAAAAAAAAAAAAAAAGGAAAAATTCCATCTCTGGTGCTCTTGTTTCTGATTTCACTGATTTTGAGTTTTGCTTATTTTGTACAAGTGAGAGTGAGACCAGAGGTTCTACTAAGGGTCAACCTTCCTTCTCTTGGCTTCCTCTCCTATCCCTAACATCACAGAATCAGGACGTCATCAGAGTAAATGCTGGTTATCTCAGTGTAAACCTCTCCCAACACCTCTCCTGTCACTGGTCAGTGGGATCCTGTGGTGCAACATACTCTGACCCCAATGCACAGCTGTATGTGGCTACAACAGAGAGCAGAATTCATGCAGACATAGGACATGGGAAAAAAAGGCTGCTGTCTGGCTTCAGCTGTGATTGTTTAACAAAGCAGAGATAATAACCTATTTAATAAAATTAACTATGTTCAAATGTTATTGTGATTAAACTGTATTACAGCAGCATTAGAGGTTGCAATCATACTATGCTATTGAGGTACAAATCTACTTTTCTATACCTTTTTACAGTCCCTGCCCCTCTCTTCTCCATGGTGTGGGCAAGACTGTCTTTAAATCGTTCTTGTCCCATTTAGCAGAATGCCTTAGCTTGTATTATTCTGTTCATCAGTGATATAACCAGAACTGCTGGATGAGCTTGGTGAACATCAACTTGGCTCCTGGAAACATCACTAGCCTGTTTTGGTGGGTGGAGGAGAGTGCACCACACCACTGCTGGCACCAGACAGGAAACAGGAATGGCAGCTCAAAATAAGATGCAGCAGGTCTGAACTGTAACATCACTAAACACAGCACTGGGTAATTTCAGTACAGCCCAGTGTTCCTCCTCTGCCTCTAGCCTTACCAGGAAACCTCCCACTGACAGAAAATGCATTTGTTATCATTCCTATTACAAGAGTAATTCACTGAACCCTCAGGTGTAACTGATGGAGATTGCCTTTCTCATTTGCTCAGTCTTGAGGCTTTCCCTGGAAGATCTCCAGGAAAATTCTTTAATGATAATTTTTCATCCACCTCAGCTGCTTTTTATGAAAAAGGAAAACAAGTGGACCCTCTGTTTTCAAGTGTTCCTGGGAAGGTACATATTTGACACTGCAGAGAACAGCGTATAATAAAGGATTGCCATTAGCAAAGACTCCATTTGTGTCCACATTTTAAAGTGGCAGAGTGATAAAGTGCATTGTAAGAGTCTTCATCACTTTTAATCAAAGTTCACAGTCTTATATGGAACTAAAACCAGAAACAGAAGCACTTAAGAGAACAACTTTCTGTTGGAAGTGGAAGAAATGGAAGACAGACCTTCTATAAACTCACCCTTAAAATGAGGATTTAATTACAAAATTGTACAAAGATCTTGAGAGAGGGAAATGAAACACACATGAAACATTAAACTTTTGTGTTTTCTGGTCTCTTTAAATTTTATTTAACTGCGTCTTAAAAATAACAAAAGAGAAAAAAAGAAAACAAAACTAGGTGTCAAGTGAGCTACCAGATCCAAGGGAAAGGAGAAAACTTTTAGAACAGCTTTGATAGGGCTAAAAGAAACTGAGAAACTTCTGCTAGAAAAGGTCTCTCTGAACATATTGACAGATCACATAAGGTAGTGTATTAGGAATATTTAATGAAGTGTAAGGTTAGTACTGGTCTTTGCACACATTTGGATTACTGCACATAAAGTAACTAAAGTTAATCCTCAACAATACCATCTGCACTTCACGTTGCAGGTTTGAAAAATTAGGTTGTGATTAAGAGATTTGTAGACAGTTATAGTCACGTGGTGTTAATGCCAGTACTATAAGCTAACTACCCATATCAGTGGGTTATCTGCAACTCAATCCCTTAAAGACTTTTATTTAGAGACTTACCAAGGTTTTATTTGCTGCCTTCTCTTCTATATTTGTGTAGGAAGACAGTTGAATAAATGTGAGTGTAACATCTTCTTCATAGGGTTTGGTACAAGGGGAAGACAACAAAGTTTCCTGAAAACTGATCTGTAGTCATGTATAAGAGGCACAAATTTCATGATTATGATAATCATGGAGAAAGACAGAAAAATAGTGACATAGGTAAATGTTGGAAAAAATGAGCAGCAAATTTACTTTCTTCCCTGACTTGAGCAATGTTATGAGAGAAAAAAAGTAATCTTAGCAACAGTTTCGGCTTGATTCCATTACACATGCTCCTTCCTGGGGATATTATGAATAAAAGTTTAATGTCACAGGAGCATAATGATTTTCACTGCTTTTGTGTTCATAAACAAAAAGAGGGTGGAAAAAACCCCACCACTGCATACTTACCAAATTCAGAGAAATGGCAAATGTAAAAAGCCTTCATTTCTCTTTGTGCATGGCCTTTGCCTGGTTGTAAACTGTTGAACAAAAATGCAGAAAATAATTAAGACTGCAAAACCAAATACTTTCAAATATTGAGATGTTTCAATAGAAGCTGGCTGCGATAATTCCTCATCTCTGTTTTCTGAAAGAGCAAAACTTCTTAAACCAAAAATATTCCATAAATCCAGCTTGAAGCAAAACTGAACGTGGAAAATTTGGATCAAATAGGCTGTAAAGAACTGATGAAGGAAAGGAGTTTTAAAATGGCTGTACTCCCAGCTCTACATAAACAAAATCCCACACTTCTTTTATCAGATGCCTCCATCAGTGGTGGTTGCGTGAGCTGATTCCACAAGCAGGGAAAGTAGCCCCTGGACCTGTGCCAGGTCAAGAATGACCATGCCATGGTTTGGGTGCCATCATTGCTACAAAAATCGTATCTTGGCACTGCTCTGCCTGTGCTGTTGTAGAATGTTACGCCAAGACTGTACAAGACTTCTTTCTAATCTCTCACTAACTGGTAGATATCCTCAAAGTAATAATTTGACAGGACTTTGGGCAGTAGTCCATTCAATCTCCCAGAGACTGAAAGCTGCTTCAGACATTATCTTCTATTCAGCATTACTAAACAATACTAAGACTCTGAATACTGCACTTAGAAAAATTTAATTATCTATGTAGTAGTAATGTTAAGCAATCATTGCTTGGGTTTGGAATCCTGCCATGGTGGGGCTGAGAAGAATATGTTGCCCCATCCTCTTAGTGAACCATAAATTGCCTTTCCAGGCCATTCATAACTGCCAGTCTGAAATTTGGGGTTTGTTTGTTTGTTCAACTTATATTTATTTACATATTACTCTGCTAATTTTGAGCCAAACGCATTGAGATTACTGCTTATCTTTTGAGTTTTAAGCTGTGAATAATAACATTTCCAAGCTATCCTCATTAATCTCAATGTCTTTGAGACAATGTCTTTTTGTCAATGACTCATCAATGTCTTTGCTTTTAATCAGAGAAAGAGAAGAGCTGTATATGATCACACAGACCTAAACACTAGCATTTGAAGGAAAATACTGAGTATTTGGAGCTTTGTGAAAAAATTGGCAATGACAGCTGGTGCTTTATAGGTCTAAATCCTTTCACACTGTTACAACTTGCTGCCAGCTGATAAAGTCTATGTGTGAAAATAAGCTGTGTAGATGGACTTATGGTGTTGTCTAGCGACCAAACACCACGCAGGAAATTTATTTTCACCTGTGGCAACATTGTTTATATAAAAACTTCTAACTGAAATGTAAAAACATAAAAAAGTAATTTGTACAACAGAGAAAGAATCTGAGTGTCAGTATAAATCAGATTGTTGCATTTTTGTCTTAAGTGTGTTTGAAATTGGCCATAGAGTATAAGCTATACAGTGCACCTAGAATCTTCCAATGCATGCCTATGAGCTTATTTGAAAAAGTCATTGCTCAATGTGGAAGAACTTATAGTTCCAACTTATAATTTCAACTTAAATACCTTGGGGTCAGTTCTTGACAATCCCATTAGTGGGATTTTTTCCTTGATTTTCAGTGTAAGAAGCCAGTTCTGCCTTCTCTAGTTGATGCAAGTAGTGCTCAAAGCATGGTGGATGAGCATTAACTATCTCATTGCGGCTGGCTAACTCAATACATATTGATTTGTGGGTCCTGTGACCTAAAAAAAGACAAACTATATTAAACTTTGAAATAATGTTAAATAAGGATGGATTTCACCAAGTTAGATAATAGAAAACATGTCCCAGTAGCACTCTTGTGGTAGAATATTTAAAAGGCATTGGCTTCTGGAAACCATAACTTATTGGCAGTGCTATTCCTTTGGCTAGTTTGATCTCAAGCCAAGCTGTCTGGCTTGCTGGTGTAGAAGTCATCACAGTCACATCAATCCCCATATCAATGTCCAGTTTAGACAGAGTACTGCTCCATGATAAATGCTAAAGACATCTCAAGACCCTGTGACTGAGACGGTTGACTGGTATTTAATAGATTTATCTCCAGCTCTGCAGCACAGTTCATATAGGAATGCATTTCTTTTCTGTATCTCTACCTGAGGGGTAAAGACATTCCAGGCTTCTGTGGCCCTGATGTCCAGATGAGGATCTACCACAGCATGTTTTACTCCTTTCTGGCATGTAGATCTAGGTTTCTTTCCCAAGGAAACCAGGATGAGGCAGAAGAGGCCAATGAGTGAGTGTCTGCATCTTCCCCTGGTCCTGTGTCATGATGAGATGAAGGTGTGTATCCGGAAGGTGAGAAGCTGCCTAGTTCTGCTGGACTGGAAATGCCAAATTAAGCATCACAAGCCACCTCTGCTGAGCTGGCTGAAAATTCCACTCACACTATAAAATTACATGAACCATGAAGAGAAGGAGAAGAACCATGCTGATGAGGGCAGCAGAGATGAGAAGGTACTCTGCCTTTCAATGGCAGCCTTTGTTTAAGCCAGCTGAGAAGCCACATTATACCTTTGCCACCCCCATTCTCACTGATTCAGTTAGCACTTTGGTCCATACACTGGGTTCCCGTACACACAGTTGTCCCCAGGTATAACATTCACTATCCTGCTTTATAACTGGAATATAATGGAAACGCTCATTGCCAGTGCTCCTGTTGCAACTCTACACAGGTGACACCAAGGACAGGACGTGGCCCTTCACTGTGACATTGCCTGGGAGGCAATCAGCATTTGTTTTGATTTTTGCAGGTGACATTGTGCTTTCTCATACCTTTGGGTTTTGTGTGACCTGGATGCTAAATGCTATACTTTGATGTGACACATTGAGGTGAAAAATGCCAACTAATAATGCTTTAAAATAATAATTTTGATTTCAGTAAAAATAGACTATGTGATATTAGATGCAAAATTTACTGGCAAGAAATAACTGACCTAGTCTACCTGGGGAAAAAAACCTTATCTTTTGAAGTCAGTTATTTTGGGAGTTTTTGATGGAAACAGAGCATGGAGAATTACATAAGAGTTTATTGTCAGATATTTTATTACAGCATTAAAATAGAAGCCCTGCTGCACTGAGAACTCTACCACAAGCAAATGCAGACTCATCCAAGAAATCACATTCAGAAGAGCTGATTTTCCCCTACATGAAGAATAATAAGATGCTCCTCTGCTAGCATTTGTACCCGCCTGTTGAGCTTATGAAAAACTACACTTTGAAGGGTTGTATATAGACTCTCAAGTACGAAGCAATTTGCTGACAGCTGTTCCTTACCAGTGTGTAAATTGATATGGTATATTTGTAAACCAGCTCTGCCTTGGCTAGTGCAGGCCTGACAAAGCTTGGAAGAAGGAAAAAGACCTATCCTCCAAGTCCTTTCTCCTCTCAAATTCAGCTCTGTACCAAAGCTCTCTACAGTCTCTTGACCACATTTCCTTCTGCTCCAGGAGAATGATGGAAGGACAATGGGAAGGGCCAGGTGTCTGATAACTAGGGTTATGACTGGCTTGTGAGCACATATCTATATCTGTTGCATCATCCCTATTTTCCCATATGCTTATCTCATCCACCTCATGAAAAATTTTAGAATACTTCTGGAAGTGCTATGAAGTCTTTGGAGCAAGACTGTACTTTTCTTACATTCCATCAGTTCCTAGGCCATGGTCTCTTAGACTGCAGCTAGACTAAACAGGACTTGGCCACAAGTGCATGCTTAATACTGATGGTGAAATCCTGAGACAGCTTTCACTTGTGACATCTCCCAGCCTACATCCATGGGACAGTATAGCAGTAGTATTAGTCTCCTGGGGGATCATATAGGTCAGTAACAACTGGTCCTAAAAAGCAATATGAGGAAGCCACTCTCTTGAGAGAAATGGTTGTATAGACACAAGCAGCACTGCACCAGCAAGCTGCAGGGCCAGAGCATGTGCTTTGCATGGTTGCTTTACTGTGTGGATAAACATCCCAGATCATGGAGTATTGCGTCCAGTTCTGGAGCCTCCCCTCCACGTTACTTCACTGTTCCCATGCTGATGCAGTACAAGTCACATTTAGTAGTTATAACTTTTGCTTTAATAACTAGATTGCCATGGGCAGAAAGTCAGGAGAACTCTGAAAGATTTTTTTTCTTCTTTTTTTTTTTTCTTTTTATTTTTCTTTTTTTTTCTTTTCAAACCAACTAGAATGGTTGGAACAATTTTATATTTATGTACAGTGTTTGGTGCATGTTCAGTGGAAGTTTAGTGACATTCTTTGTAAAGTTTTAATGACAAGTAAAGAGGATCTGTAAAAAGATGAGCTGAAGGGCACAACTGCCAAACACCAACTCATGAACTGGCAGTGCAGAAGAGCAAAAAGAGCTTGTAGAAGCAAAATATCTCCACTTTTGTACTGTGGCTTTTAGGTGGCTACATTATGTCTTCTGATGACAACAAGTGACAGGAATTTAAAAGGAAGTCAAGCATTCATTCTCTTCCAGTCCACTCTCACCAGTTTTACAAGATAGGTCATCAAAGAAGAGAAAATCCCACCACAATATCAGAGAAACACTCCCCACCACATTTAAGGACATGTAAATATTAATAGCACATAGCACCAATCTCCTGACACACCAGCTGGTGGTAGTTGCTGAGTACTATAGTATAAAGAAAGACAAAGGAAGAGAGAGTTTGAGAGCTGGGTTGTTTTTGTTTTTTTTTTTTTAGTGAAATTAAATGAGACTCCTTCACTGGAGATGCATGGCTCTCACAAATCTTTTCTAAAAGAACATCCCTCTCAGCCCTTTAGAGGATTTTTCCTATCTTTTGATAAAGCAGAGGATATTTCATATCACTACTCCAAAAACATCTATTAGAAAAGGAAAGATTCTCCCGGGCTTAAAGAATTCAAGGAGGATTTTTTTAATCTGAATTTGCAAATTCACAAACTCTGAAAAGTTCAAGAAATCTCAAAAACACTTTTTCTCTAAGAAAGTCTGAAAAAGTATAACAGAATAGGACATAGAAGTAGTACACACTGTCTTTCCTACTCCTCCACAACAGTATGCGATCACATCAAGGTGAGACCCTCTAGAGCATCTGAACATCTTCAAATGATGCGCTAGAAACACCTTGGCAAATGCATATGCAATTAAACATATGGCCCGAATTTTCAAGATGTGTCTGAGGCAAGAATAGGGTATACTGGGAAATGCAGCTACACCCACAGTGTTTTCCAGAAAATCTTAGATTGTCCCTGCTTATTTGCAGTCTTGGTTTAAGTGACTCAGATGATGTCAAGATCAGTCTCCTATGGGAACATTTCCCAAAGTTACCTCTATAATGTTAGGAGGATCTTCTGTCTGTCAGACGAGGCTGTTGTCCCCCTTTGAGCAGTTCCACTCCCTTACTCATGTGCATAACTTTGATTAACTTCAGAAAGTCCTGTCCTTCTCAGGGCAGCCACGAGAGGAAGCACTGGTGTGGAGAGAAGCCAGACAATCAGTGTGGATCACTTGCCATCCACAAAGCATGCAAATTGCAACTGTTTTGTCTGTTTTTATCTGGGTCATGCAGGTCAGATATTTTAAGATATTTATAGAAAGGTAGAAGAGGTACTTATCAGCATTTTCTAAATCACTTGGCACTCACTGAAATGAAATAAAAGTAGTCATCAAGGTGCTTTGCAAACCCCATTCAACACCAGCATGCAAAAATGCTTTATAATATCCGGTTGTATTTTGCCTTAGACATAGGCAAAGAGTATGTAAATTTTTTTAAATTAGAAAGGCACAGCTTAGTGGAAAATTATTTCCTGTGCTTCAAAAAAGAGCCAGAGCTTCTTGTTTCTGAACAGGTCTGTAGGTTTGGAGATGAGAGGCAGTCACATCTACAATAGTTCCCTTACAAAAAGGGGCTCAACATTTTGAGCTTCCTCATCCAAATCTGTGAATTCAGGTCAAATTTGGCAAAAAACAAAAAGTGTGGGAACAAAGGCAAACTCCAAACCTTCCAATGCCACATTCTCTAAGTGACATTCTGATTTTTCTCTTAGCGGGTTTAGAGAACATCTGTTCTTACACTGCAGACCTTCTCTCCAACACCCTACACTGACCAAAGAGAGAGTGGGAAAGCAAAACCACACAAGTAAAGTGCCGTGTCAGTAAGGCGCAGTGGAGTGTGGCTGCTACCTCCTTGCTTTAGATGTCTCCTCCAGCAGAGCACTTGCTAAGTACCTCTTCTCCATAGCTATGTACTTTCTCCCAAGTAGCCTATAAAAGCAACTGCAGTCCATGCTACAGAGGAAATCAATCCACTTTCCTACTCTCCCACAAGCAAAACTAGGAGAAAAAAATCCCTTCTGGAACCTCAATGCAGACAAAACACAATTAACAGGGGTTATAAAGATCAATGCCAATAGGAGAACCCAGCGCATTCTCCTTATCCCATATTACTAAACATAACTGTTCTTCATTATTTTTCCCTTCCAGCAGCCAAACTATAGCTTAAAAATGGAGAAAACAAATATTTCCTGACCCTGAGATGACCAGAAGGAACCCCAAAGCAAGGGGTTGATAAGGCATAAACGTAATGTCCATGTACAGCAAACAAATCAGGTTTTCCGTTTACTTTTCCAAGTGGAGCTCCTGGATCAAAACTAACTCTTTTCCTCTAAAATGTAATGATTAAATACTCCACTGAAAACAAGATGGACTACTTCCTTTGGAGAATGAAATTTTTTTGCATGACTAAAGTCATTAAAAAAAAAAGTAATTGATTTTCACCTGCCTGATGAGATCTGCCCCTCCCATGCTTGTCCTATTCACTGCCACTAATGGCCAGAGTGACTGCGAAGGATAGGGTGCCTATCTATTGCTAGAAAGCAATGTAGCATGGTCTGAGCTATCTCTCCTCTCCTCAGTCCTTTCCTGATGAAGCCAGGGAGAATATTGTTGCTCTGGAGTGTGACTACAACCTAGGAGATCTCTGCCTTGTATGGACCCTGAGAACACCTGACTGGGAAGGGACCCTGCCTGTACTCCTACTTCCACGTAGTATTAAGTTCTTACTCATAAAAAATGGATTTTATTTTAAGTAGGAAACTTGTACAATAAAATGTATTTTTGTATCACCAGGAAAAATGTCTAGGCCAATACATATATTACATCTTTTTGGCAATGGGGTGAGAGAATGTACTTTACATTATGTGCATGCTTAAGCAGTGCTTTAAACAGTGAAGGATTTAAGGGCTTGTATAAATGTGCTGAAATCAGGTCTTCATCTTCTGAAGTTCTATTTCATGAAGCTTGAGGAATCTTTGGCTTTTCTCTTTTGAAAAGTGAACACTACATATGTATAATGTAATGGTATGTTCAAAACAAACAAACAAATAACAACAAAGCAAAGCAAAACAAACAAAACAACCACCCAAACAAAAACCCCCAAAAGATTCAATCAAACTTACAGTGATTTTTCAGATAAAAAAGCTCAGATGTAACCTTATGTAGATCAGTCCTGCTGAGATCAGCTTTCAGCTGTTACAGTGATAAGCAATGGTATAAAATCCTGTAAGACTACGTATGGCAGGAAGGATGTTAAGTGATGCAGAATTTGTGCTCAAGGCTTCATTTCACCCCTTTCACTTTGCCAGATCTCCCTGTGACACCACCAAAAGCTCTGGGTATGCAAATAGTAAAGCATGTAATCAAATGCTTTATGTATTATTTGTTGGCACTATTTAAAGATGACTTAGTTTCTTTTGCCAGATATTTTCTAATTATTTTTCTGGTGCTTTAAAAAGATGATAGTGTTCTGCTTGTCTACACCTTGTTTCCAGGCTGCGCACACTTCCACTTCTTAGGTTGATATTTATCACTCTATGTTTTAAAAAACAGAATCCATTTCCAGTATTTGTAGTTATTAATTCTTTCATCTCCTTCCTGATCTGTTTCACCTAAAGTGCAATGCTGCATGGTTTATATTCATTAAATTGTGCCATTATTTGCCTCAAATAAGTTTTGCACCATTGCATGAATTCTTTTTGACAGCTGTACAAAGGCAAGATGTTAATCCAAGGAAGCAATCTGCAGAGGTGCTATTAAACAAGAGCAGGAATGTCTGTGCAATTTACCCTACCCAAAGAGGTACAGTAAAAACTGGGAATCATCAGTTTGTGGATTTCATCACACTGACAAAGCCAACAGCACTGGGAAGCCATGGACCATGTTTCTTTTTCTGCTTATCAGCCATTTGGAAACATTTGAATTATTTCTGTTTTGAGCTCTGAACAGTAAAGATGAAGTCAGTCAAAATGCTGCAGGTCCTTCTGCAAAAATGAAGAGGAGGTTTCTGCTTGTTAGCCAGTGGTCTTGCACCAGTGCACTCTTCTGACTGCAGAATGAGAAGTTAGTACATCAGGCAACACTTGGTCATGACACCTCAGTGGCACCACCAACGTGCTTCTGCTTCTGGGCAAGCCAACCAGGGTTTATTCGGGAAATTTATGCCCTTTGCTCAATTTCACAAAGTGATTGTGCTGTTGGGCAAGGATGAGTGTTTGTATGTGTATCCTCTTGCCTCACATTAACAATCCAAAGTAGTCTTTCTGCTCTAAAGGAAGACACTTCATTGTCCTCTCTTTCCACCGCACAGAAACAGGCACCCACGCAGTCACACATGGGCTTAAACTAGAAAGCATCCCTGGAGATCATCTAGTCCAACCCTGCTGCTCAACATGGGGCCAAGCAGAGTGGATTGATCAGAGCTGTGTGCTCTCAGGCTTTGAATATCTCCAAGGATGGACACTCCACAACCAATTGGGGCAATCCCTCCACTGTTGAACCACCCTTATGGAAAAAAAAAAAAAAGGGTTTAATATGTTTAAATAGAATTTTTTGTATTTCAGTTTGTGCCCAGTGCCTCTTGTCCTGCCACTGAGGACCGCTGAGAAGAGCCAGGCTCCATTTTCTTTATTCCCACCCTTCAGGTATTTATAAACATTTATAAAATTCTCCTGGGTCTCATCTTCTCGAGGCTGAGCAGTCCCAGCTCCCACAGCCTTTCCTCATGTCAGCTAATCCAGTTTCTTAATTACCTTTGTGGTCTTGCACTGGACCACTGCATTCCACTAGTGCTGAGCAGAGCACTCAAGTATCTGGGAACGTTCCTTCTAGTGCAGCCCAGGTGACTATCAGATGCCTTTGTTGCAAAGACACGCTACTGGCTCATGGTAAACTTATTGTCCACCAGAACATTTTAGGGACCTTTCTGAAAACTGCTTTCCTGTGGGTTAGCCCTCAGCCTTCATTGGTGGGTGGTGTTCTTTCCCAAAGATCCAGAATTTGTCACCTGATGGAATCTCCTGGTGCACAGCCTTTGATTAACTTAATCAAGTTCCTCTTTGCCCATATTTCCATCCGTTGAATTCTATCTGAATGGCAGCACTCCTCCTAGCTTTTTATCATCTACAAACTTGCTGGGAGTGTGCTCTGTCCAAGTCATTAACAATGATGTCAAAAAATATTTGTCCCTATAGCAACCCCTAGGGCATACCATGGGTGGCTGGCCTCCAGACAGACTTCATGACACTGATCACAACCCTTTTGAGCCTGGTAATTCAGTCAGCTTTCAATCTATCTCACAGTCCACTTATCCAGTCCATATTTCATCAGTTTGTCTATGAGGATGTTATGGGAGACAGTGTCAAAACTCCTGCTAAAGTCAAGATAAACAGCATCTACTTCTTCCACAAGATGCAACGTGCTGCTTCCCATCCACTGCCACCCCAATGCGGTGGCTTTTTTCCATACTGAAATGGACATGATGAATTATACTTCAGAGGTATTTTGAATGATTTACTTAATTTTAACTTGGTTAGATGAAGTGAAGTGAGTCCCACCCTTAGGTTCATGTTCCAGTTGCTATTTCCTTCAATTTGTGCAGGCACACAACAACAAACACCTCCCAAATATCCCAGGCCATGGCCTTTTTGATACATAACTCCTCACACAAGGCAAGCATGTTTTAGTGAGGCCTCTTACTTCTAAAAAGTGCAATACCTGGGTGCAATTCATTATGCTGAGGCTTATAGAAGCTTTCCACTGTCTGCAGAAGCAGGATTTTGGTCTCCTCTTTATACTTGCATGCTGATGCCAGGAGAGCAGGAAAGGGTGGTGGCCATGTGAGGTACAGATGAGTGCCTGATTCACATAGTTTTAGTATGTTCACAGTTTTTCATGAAGAGGCATTCTTTGGAAACACTAACAAATCTCCACCACTTCTACTAACATTTGCAGCAAACTTTCAAGAGACATGCTCACGTGTTTTGGATGCTGATTATATGCGATACATGCCTCATCCTCGGTAACAGACCTACCCATGGCTTATGTTTCTGTCTCAAGTCCCTGATGTATCACTCAATAGGTTTCAGTTCTGGAACTGTAATCTTAAAACCCCACTTGCTCACAGGGCATGTAATAACATTCAAAAACCTCCATCATGCCAGAAAGGTTATCCTTTCTACTTCAGTGAACACAAAACTGTACTCGCTTTTAAGGGTGCTTAACTTTCAGCTGTTAAAACTGAAGTAGTCATATACCAAAAGCTCTTACATACATCACAGAAGTAATAAAAAGCTAAAGTCTCTTAATTTATTTATCTTCTGAAAGATGGCCTGAGTGCTAGCTCACTCAGCACTAGGAGGTAAGAGTAACTCTCAAGTATGGATAGAGATAAATACATATATTATTGTTTATTACTGATAAATGTACATGACTGCAATAGGAACTAAAGGGCTCACTGTGCAAATCAGTGTCGACAGATAATAAATTATAGCTCCTCAATGTTGACTTCTATTCAGAGTTCATTCAGCTTTTTATGGGTGATCTTGTTTTCCCATTCATACTGTTAACAAATAATCACAGTGTTCAGACAACCATGTGATGTCAAGAAACTACCTGAAGTTTTCAAAGCAGAGACTACGAAATAACCAAGATGCTCACTGCATGCTAGTGGGGTGTTTCTTCTCTCCAGCTTGGGAAGCAGGATAGCAGGAGTTGGCCATGGATTCACTGTTTTCTGGGAAAGTGGAATGTTATAGAGCAACAAGAGATACTGAGCTCTTCTCTGGGAAGTAAATATCAACAATATATTTTAGTAGTTGTTTTTTAAATAGTTCTATTTACTTATTTATTTGAGCTGTCATACAGACTAGTGTGAGGTTTCAACCTTCCCCCCAGCTGTAGTTACAAGAAGCCTTGAAAACAAAGCCTTTGGACCTTGTATTATTTTTCTTTATTGATAAAATCCAGTGCACTGAGCATTTTGCCAGTCGATCACCACTTTGCCCTTGAGAACGTAGATTAAAGAAAGACATTTTTTTAATTACTTCATGCTCTGCAAGAAGTCAGAACGGCTCCTGAAGTTCCCTAGCCACAGTGTGCCAATCTGGAGAGCTGGTAAGCAGCTGCAGACTAATTAAATAATCAGTGAGACAAATCCTTTTCTGATTTACTCCCTGTGGAAGTTGGCTGAAATTTTCGAGTTGTGAAAGATGTAAATCAGGGCAAGGCTTGTCAAAGTCCTTTCCACATAATTTTTAGAAGTCTTAAATACGCAGCTTGCCTGCCCTTGCACAGACTTGCAGAGCACACCCATGAGTGCTTGCAGTGCTGCTGAGGTGGGAGGTAGTTTCTGTATTTTCTTTATAACTGTTCTTTAGCTCCAGCAGAAGTATCTCTTTGAATCCTTCCACTTAAATATTTGGAAGCACTAAAATTTTAACAGTGGTCTCCTGGGCCACTGCTGAAATGTGGCACCAAGAGGCTGATGTCCTCATGTTTCCCATGAAATTTCAGTTTTGTCTTTCCACCCCAGTGCTAACTGTCCAGGCCAGTTTACCCTCCTTCCGCCTCACAGGGGGATCAGAAGGTCTGAGTTTAGGCACACTTGCCCAGTGAGTTTTCTTGCACCTTTAGCAGTGACTTGTGAGAGTCTGGACAAGAGAAATCCTTTTTTTCTTAATGCTAGTAGAGAAGCAATATTTTCTTCACCACCATTCTAAGGGCATTTGGTTGTTCTCCATCCTTTCTTCAATGGGCTACACTCTGAAAACTTACCTATCACGTTCCCATCTTGGTGAGCTGCCCTTTAGCACTCCTATCTCAGTGCTGTGTCTGTTCTAGCTCAGGTTTAATTAGAAGGTCTATAAACAGTTATCTCCACATTGTTTCTACACAGAAGAAGCAACACAAGGCTTATTTCATAGGAAGGAGAGCTGTGCTATTTTTTTTCCATATAAAAGGATCAGCTTTTTGAGAACAAGAATCAATCTCGATCTTCTAACTATACTCTCAACTGTGACTAGGAAATAGATTATGCTGTTCTGTCACGAGAACATAACATCTGCACTCATGTTAGGTGGTTTCACGAAAAGTGGGAAAATTAAATTAAACACAAAGACTTTTCACACAGCAATCTACTGTTGGATTTCAAGTCTACAAAAGCATTTAATTCCAGCAGTGTCAACAGATAGCTTTTCATAGATAAGGTAATATCTAACTTAGGTGATGTCTTTGCAACACCGTAAAAAATACATACTGGCATGTGATAGAGCAGCCTAGGCAAAATGAATCTGGACAATATAGTCAGAACAAAGCATTTTTGTCTTATCAAAGCAAAAAAAGGAAAAAAATAACTTTGATCTTTCCCTGTAACATTTTGTGGAAAGCAACACATTCTTACAAGCACTTCTATTTAAATAACATTTTTTTATGGAAACCTCATGGATCCAAACTTCTTCATAAGACCTACTAATGATTCTCCCTTATCTTGTAGATGAGACATAATAAAGTCATCCTTTGATTACCTGTGCTCCATCTATGAATAATAAGGACAGGAACATGAATTAAACCTATTCTCTAATGGAAAAGATCCAGGGAAATGCAAGGAACCCAAGAGCCGTATGTTCTCTGGGACTCTTCTGCTGAGAAGACAGATTACTGGGTGCTGGAAAAGCCACAGTTTCTATCTGGCCATAGATGAAGCATTTCAAGAACTGGATAATTACCTAAAGTGGTCAGCTATTGAGTTTTTCTATTTCCCATCGGTATGAAAAGTAAGCACACACTCTTTGCCAGGCAGAACAGTAATCAATAGGTAATGGAGAAGTAATTTGGCTGATGACATCAACTGGATGCCAGTCCTTCAGCACCTCTATTAATAAATGTCATGCATCCATGCCAGGAGACTTGAGATGACATTGAGCTTTGAAGTCATGGTATTGACTATGAAATATTTCTAAAATAATGTCTCAATCAATCTGTATCAGCAGTTTCCACATGAGATTCTAGATCTCATTTCCATTAGGCGTAGCTCAGAGCAATTCCACTGGCTAAGTTCAGTCTGAAATTGATGATGCTGAAAGCAAGAATCTAGTTCACTGTGTAAGTATCAGATGCAAGTTCAATGCTTCGCAAATTTCTAGCAGGGCTCCCAGGGTGAAGGAACATTTCTCTGCTGAAGTAAAATAGCCCATGTCGCAGTCCGGGCGCAAGCATCTCAGAGAACTACATCTCTAGGCCAGTGCTCTCTGGAACAGAGTGATCCAGTGATATCTTTTACCTCCTTGAAGTAGTTAATTCACTTTTACAATATAATTTAGGGGTCCAGTTTTCAGTCTGGTTTCTGTTTTACCTATGCAGATCTTCAGAGAGCAAAAGTCTCTCAGGCCACTGGAAAGGGGAGCAGTGGCATAAAAAAATTAACGGCCTTAAAGGCAGAGAAGACCTTTCCTTATCTGGGGGATTGAAAAGTCCTGTGATCCTTTCCTATCATCTTCCTTCTCATTCCATCACTCCTCACTTGAGATCTTGGAAAAAACGTCGCCGAAGTGTCTCCCAATTGCAGGAACAGTTGCCGTAGCTGCAATAGCTCTGAACTAAAAGCTACTTTGTCTTTTTCCCATGGAATAAATTGAACTATACCTCCTATCACTTGTATCTTCACTCCGGCACTATGTGCCCGAATTTTCCTGTTTCTTCCTCTCAATTTTATTCCACACTTACTGTTCTAGCCCTTTTCTTCACTGAGATTTCTTCTGAAGCCTCTTGCCCCTCGTGAATTCTTTTGCTTGTTCCTACACACTGTGATCATATATGCCGCTACACTGTTTATTAGTGATATTCTCTTTGAATTCAGTGATGCAAATTGGCTCTTTCACTAGCACTCAGGGATCTGCAGTTGTGAAATGAATGGATTCATAGACTGTTGACTTTGATAGCTTTGAGACAGGCCTATGATGCTGAAAAAGAATTTTGTCCAATGGCAGCTAAGCAATAGTGCAGCCTTAGAATGCTCTTCCAAAATGCACAGACACAGTTTTAAAAGAAGCCCCTTACAGAGGACTGAAACTCTTCTTATGGCTTCTGTGGGAGCAAGATCAGGGCTGCAAATTCAGAATGTAAAGATGTGATCGTGTCAAACTGTGTGTAACAGCACCCATTAACAGTCTGTTACACTCCAAAATCTGATGCAATGCAAAGTGAAGTGAGCAGATGTAACACAACATGCTCCCAGCACACTCCCAGAGTCTCACAGGAGCTCTGTCTCTATTCATTTTGATTTGAAAAGCAATTAGCTAGTACAAATTAAGGAAAACAAGAGATAACTGTTAAATCTGACTTTAAAAAGAACATTCTAACATGATTTTTTCCTGTCAAATTTCCACAAGTAGTTGCTTTGGTAGTCCCAAGTCCAACAGGAGCCGCACAGGTGCAGTAAAGTACTATGTCTTTAACTTGTGTGGAAACGTTTCATTATTTTCTGAGAGATTGTCCACTTTTCCAAAATACATTTGCATGACTGTTTGTAGATCAGATACAGAAGTATCTTATCTAAGATCTTATCTCTAAGTATCTTAAGTAACAGAAATTATACCTTCTAACTGACATCCAATGTATAAAGTAACCTGAGTGTTAGCTGGCCATGCACTTAAAATATCCCTTCTTTCAGTTTAGTGAAGTTTTGCTGCAGTCAGTAAAAGCGGCAGGTATTGGGTGTTTTTGAAAATCAGACTGTTACTATTTCAAGTATATCTCTGGCTCCCTCAACCCACTGGCTAAAATCCCATCACCAAAGTACCATGGAAATGGAAAAAGACTGGAAGTGCTGGCACCTCCTGAGTTCCTGGCCCAGCCTGCAAGTGACATTGTTGCCATTCCTTCTGCTCATTTCCTTAAAAAAGGAGGAGACTTTTTTTTTTTTCCTTTTAACTACCAAATTGAATGAAGAATGGGGTTTCAGTGGGAGTGAATTTCAGCTTTATGTGAGTGAAACTCCCTGCAGATTTGTATCTGATATCCTGAGCATTTTATTGTTGCTGTTTCTGCTGAAACAAATGGAAGGATTTTAAAAATACTGAAGTTTTGTTTCCAGGTTTCACAAATAAACTCTTTCCTTTCTCACATGATGGAGCATTTAATTTTAACAGCTTTCAAAATGAAGTTCTTGAGTTATCATTTTGAAGCCACATTTTCTATTAAAAAACAGATCTAAATTTGAAAAGCAGAGGAAAACCAAAAGGCTTTTACAGCTTTCTCACATGAAACTAAACATTTCAAAACAAGTAATATGATCACAATGTATATAGATGCCCACAGAAATAGACTCCATCACAACTTAAGTGGCATTGGAGAGAGGTCTGCCAAGCCTTAAAGCCTTCATTATGTGTCTGAGGTGATGCCCAGGGCAGTGAAGCTGTGAGGATGGAGCTAAAGCTGATCCATCTTATACTTCTCCTGGACCTTCCAGTACCTAAAGTGGGCCTACAGGAAGGCAGGGGAAGGTCTATTTAAAAGGGTTTGTAGTGATAGGACAAGAAGTAATGGTTTTAAGTTGGAAGAGGATAGATTTAGGCTGGATATTAGAAAAAAGTTTTTTAACATGAGGGTGATAGATCACCGGAATGAGCTGCCCAGAGAGGTGGTGTGGAGGCCTCATCCCTGGAGTTATTCAAGGTCAGATTGATGAGGCTCTGAGCAACCTGACCTAGGTAGAGATGTCCCTATTTCTGTAGGGAGGTTGGACCAGATGACCTCTAGAGATCCCTTCCAGCCTTGAACATTCTATGATTCTATGATCTCCACTTTCTGCTCCAT
Organism: Coracias cyanogaster; assembly: GCA_033124195.1. NCBI lineage: Eukaryota > Metazoa > Chordata > Aves > Coraciiformes > Coraciidae > Coracias > Coracias cyanogaster. Next base: position 167,094 of record JAVSBS010007009.1, on the reverse strand, counting down.
TAAATCTCTGCCTGTGCCTGTGATGTTGCTGCAGAACACTCAACGCTCAACACAGACGGCTGTGCTGTAGCATTGTGAGCTGCTGTCCTCTCCTGGACAGAAATACAGATAGTCTACTGTGAAACTCAAAATCTCTGCAACTCTTTCTTGCTCACACTGTGGCTTTACAGTTGTGAACATTTCAGCATATTGCAACCTGATCTTACGCTGCATAAATGTTTGGTTCCTTCAGCTCCAAATCCATAAAGAAAATATTGTTTCCTTTGTAGATGGAATTTAGCTGCGGATCATAGTTTCCCACTTTGAGATCTGGCTAGAAGTATTGCTGGAGCAGAGGGTCACTGGCTGCCAGCTATTTGCTGGGGTGTTTTGAAACCTGCTTCACATTTGTAGAGGTCTCACCATTCCCAATGACACAAAAAGCATCTTTTGCTTCTCTATTTGCCTTAAAGCTTTGACAATAAATTTAATGCCTTGTGGAAGCTAAAAAAGTATGAGTTTGCATATTTATAAGGAAGTATGCCAAGATCATCCCAGCCAAGTAATTTGTAACCTGATTCTTCAGGTGACAAAAAGATGTCAAGTGCTAGCTGTGTAATTTCCTGTGTACTATAGCTGTAGGAACTGGCATGAGTCACTACATAACCCAGGGGAAATTATTTCTTGCTATTAATAAAACTAAATAAATAAAGAAAGAAAGAACACACCAAGGAAGTGCATTCTGTAGTTTATGTTTGAACCATAAACTCACAAGCAAGTAACCGCATTTTGTTTTCATAATGCATTTCTTCTTGAAGATGAAGAAATACTTGCATTTCTCTGATAGAAGTGTTCCTATATAAAGCTTAAGGCTGAAAGACACCGCGGTTTTCATGGGTGATAATCCCACTTGGCCACAGAATATTCTGGCACACCAGGAATTTTCCAAACAGTTGTATTTGTGCTTACCAGAGCTAAAAGAGAGACATGGAATTGATTTTCCAAGGAAACAGCAAACTGGATTGAACAATTTGTGAACTAGCTGGAAGCAATGAGCATGACTGTTATTTTTATTGTCTCAGAAGAATTCAGATTATAATGTGCTGGCAGTGAAATATAATAGATGTAGAAACAAAACATTCACGAGGGTGAGAACACACCTACTTACAGCAAACCTCCACAGTGCTTTTTGCTTTCAATATTACTTGAGTTGGTATTTACTACATTGATTTATTACCACACCAGAAAGCATTTTTGGCAAGTTCCTCTCATGTTGTCATCACATTATCCCTAAAAAGGGAAAAAAAATCACTAAAAATTGAAGTGCTTTAAAAAGACACTTTATGACGATCCTTGATGAACTAAAGACATCTAAGTAATCCATGTATTTAATTGCAACTAATTAGAGAAGAACTAGAACAGTTCAGCTATTAAGAGGGATTTTTCCTGTAACTCACTTTGAAAACAAATTCTGCAGTGACAGATCCTGCAAAAGCAGAAATGATAAATGAGGAGCTGAAGACATTTTTTCTTTAGCTTTGTAGTTTGGAATGTTTGAAATAAGAGAAAGAAAGCAGTATCCTCAGCATATTATATGACAACTTTTCTACTAGCTGCATATAACTAAGGGGAGTGTGTGATGTTGCACTGATCACAGGAGAGGGAATAAACAAAAAGACACTTAGTCCTGTGGCTCATAAAGTCTCAAGATGTTTGGTCCCAGCTCTTACATAGGCTCTTTACATGTGATCTTTCACAAAACACCTGGGATAAAATTTTCTAGCACTCATATCCTCAAAGTCCTTAAATCAGTGGATTGAGATACCAAAAAAATGCATCAACAAAAATGTAAGTTCCTAGAATTAGACAATTTGCAGAAATGTCATATTTTGTCTCCTTGTTCCTCCTACCACTTATAGCTCAATCTCCTCTGTCTGTCTTATCTACTTGTACTACGAGCTCTCTTCATCAGAGCAGTTGATGGAACAGGGACAATAAAAATGAGGTTGTGGTCCTGCTGTGTGCATTACTCTATGCAATAACTATGCAGCAACACAATTCTGTGAGCACTGGAGCCTCATTTCCCATCTTATCTTGTGTGTGCTTGACTTAGTCTTAATAAATTACAAACCCTTACTCAGAACTTCCTATGCTGGGAATACAGAAAAGGTCTCTTCTTTCTCTTCCCTTTCCTCTCAGTTTAACACCTCTTCATTTTAGGATCTCTCATACTTAATGCTGTGGGACTTCAAGCTGCTGGCTTTAACTCATATGGACCAATTACAGACTTCAGCTTGGTGCCTACTTCCACAAAGCCTTTCGGAATGTGATTATTCTTGCTACCTTGTCGCTTCTCACCAACTTGACTGAAACTGGGCAATGGTTCAAAAATTATTACACACACATTTAATATGCCTTACTATGCCTCAGGAGAGCAATCTAAATAATAATATCAATAATCATCAGTAGTATTCAAAGAAGGAATACTTTCAGAGCAAGGAAAATTGGAAGAAGGAAGCAATCAAGCTAACTTAAGTGTTCTGTCATAAACTGATGAAATTGCAAAACAGCAGAGCAATGTTGTGGACTTACAGGGGGTCTGAAAAATGTGACTAGGAGAAAGGCTATAAAGAAAATCAGACTTCTAATTCTTATTCCATTTGGATGAGTCTAATGATAAATAAAATTGATGTATGTTTTGTCAACTGCCATCAAGATACGTGGGGATTTTCTTCAGAGGTCATGATGGCATATTAAAAGAATAAAAGATGTAAAGCATAAAATCCTTTCTAACTCATTCAGATTATCAGCTACAATATCTTTAACCACTTCAGGATGTTGAAAAAGCAAAATAAGTGCCACATTCTCAAAGTGGGAAAAAAAAAAAAAAGAAAATTTAAAAATAACCACATGAAAGTCTTCCAGGCTGTATGGCTGAGCTATAGATGTTCAGCAGTATAACAGATACAAACTGATTGCATAGGTCAACAGAAAATCTTGATCAAGGAAACAGGTCACCCACAGCGCTGCCCTGAATGGCAACACTTATGCAGAAGAAGTATCTGATCTTGATATTGAAGAAGACAGTGACAAAACTTCAAAGGAAGCAGGACTTCAGAGAAAGCAGCACTGGAGCCAACATTATGCAAGGCATTAAATTAATTTTTAACAAACTTTGTGGATCAATCACTCTCTCAGATTTAATTTATCACCAGTGATATAGCCACTGCAACAGCGATTCAGATGTTCCACAACAGTTATGATTCCTAGAGAAAGCACAATGAATTTGTGTCCTTTATAATGAACAATATAGAGTCCTTTATGCCATAGAGCACACTCTTCTGAGAACTACATAAATATCAATAATTCTATCTATAAGCACAGGCACAGAAGCTATTTCTTATTTGTAGGATCACACAACAGTATCTTAAGTGGGGGGAAAATGTCCTTTTATATATTTGAAAATGAAGTAATGAGCCACTGTAATAAAATTCTGCTCCAGGAAAGTGCCTGGTTAGCAATGACTTTCATCGAGTTTGACATGTGGGTGGAAATGATTGTCTTGCACGGAGGACAGGTCCTGAGGTGGACCCTGGAAGCTCTGATCTGCAGCTCTACAAAGGTCCCCAGTGTCACCTGAACAGATTCATTTATGGTTCTCATGTAATCAGTGTAAACTCTTGACGTGTGCACCCCATTTGCTTCCCCAGCAGCCTCCATACATTCCCCTACACAGGACTCTTGTGAGCTTTGTAACATCGTCACTTCCTTGAGATCTACCACCTCTGTCCTGAGAGTACTTCATGCTCAAGGAATTCAAAACCTCATCCATCAGGAGTTAAGCCAGACTCCTGTGATTAGAGACCAGTGTGGGAAAGCAAATCAGCCTATCTGCCTCCTGCCAAACTCTTTGGCTTCCTATGAAGCACTTCCTATGGATCAGTGTCAGGGACAGGGTACTAGACAAGGTGGATTTCAGGTCTCGTTTTGGGTGACAAGGTTCCTATACTCCCTGAACTGCATGATTTGCCTTTTTTCCTAAGATCGGGGGACTTTGGGACATAGAAAACATCTTATGAGCTTTATAAAATGCTGTGTAAATTTTAGCTAGACATTTATCCCACTAAGCAATAATGATAAACCACTGTGTGTGAAATCTAAGCTTTTAGAGAGAAGGGGGTTTATTTTAGAATCTCTACTCTCCTTACAAATCCAAAAGCTCATAAAACAATGTGAAATAAAAAATGTTCTTTCGTGGTGAGCCAAAACCTACAGGTTTAAAAGTTCTTTTTCAGATAAAACTTATATTTCCTACATTTGGTGACATTGGGATGGTTATTATTATTTATTATTTTTACAGCACCAAAAGGTGTGATGAGTGCTGGCAAAGGAGCAATAGTAGGGAAATCAGAGAATCATAAACCCTTGAACTAAAAAGATAATTTGATCTGTGGATAGGAGTTAATGTCCACCTTAAATGATGACAGGCCATTTTTCAAGCTTTATGCTTGAAATATGATTACTCCAATTGTAATTTCAATTGAGCATTTTTAAAATGATTTTTTCTTCTGGTACTTTAGAGTAGGAAATCTACCTTAGAAGATGATTGATAATGTGCGGGAGGGAAGAGAAACAATTTAGAAATGAGACCTGTCAGGAATTAAACATTAAACCAACTCCCAACAAGAATAATAGAGCTGTGCTCACAAGTGAATACCAGCATTTTGAGAGAGCTCAAGGACATGAGAGGTGTTAAAAAGCATCCCTCCAAAAAAATCCCACCTTTGTTCAAACATTTATTTTGCCTCTGAATTAAAATATAACACATGGCTCCAAACTAGCCAAGTACAGCTGTACTACTGCTGGAATTGTACTAGTTAAATAGTTCTGGGGTTAGTGTCCCGTGCTGTCCTTTCTAGCATGCTTGCTGCTCTTCTCAACAGATGCAGGGGTAGCACCCCAACATGCCCTGAGGCTCTGTGCATTCCCCACACCCATTTTGGGTTCGGCGCTGGCCCAGCCCAGCTGCTCTGAGTTTTGTGGCTCTGATCCGTCTCACTCCTTTCCCATCAGACTGCTCCCAGGAGAGGGAGGGGAAAGATCAGCCCATAGCAGTGGACTTTACATCTTGGGAAATCCATGCTAGGGACCATTTTCAGTCATGGCATTACAGTTATTAACATTATTACCACAGGTTACAGCTGCGGCCAGAACGAACTGATGCAGAGCAGTGTGCCGAGCTACACTACATGCACTATAAAGGCACTCCAGAATTTCTCACACAGGCACTGCAGGAGGGGTAGCTCCTCACTGGGACTCCTACATTTCCACCTCAGCCACTGGACAATAAAGGATCGTTATCCACTGCACACTTGAGGGAATGAAGATGCCCTCACACACACGAGCCCGGGGTAAAAAAGCTGTGAGCAATGCTTGGTGCTCCTGACCCTTGTGGCACCCGGGCTGCAGAAATCTGTTTATTGGGTTTTATTCAGATAGTTTTACACTCTTTATGGAGTCGCAACATTTTATTACAGAAACATTCCTAATGCAAGCTGATTCTAATAGCTCCCTCTCTGGTAGGAAAATTTTTTTTTTTCCAGTTTTATAGCTCTTTAAATAAACACTGTTTCATACTTTTCCATCCCATGTATCTCTTAACAGTTAATCACACTGAACTTCTCTTGACCTCTTGCTCAGGAAGAGTGGAAACAAACATGTTGCTTAACTATGTATGACCTGATTGTCAGAGCAGCTCTAACAGCTTTGCAGTCACAACCCAACACTGTCTGCTGCTCTCCCATGATTTAGTGCTTCATGGCTGGACTGAGTACTCTATCATAAGTTTCATAGGAAATGCAGCTTCTGTGTCCTGCCACTGCAGAGGGAATGCATTGAAGCTGTTTCAGCTTCAAATCTCAGGGCCAAATTAAAATATGAAAAGAGTTTCTTGTGGAGTTAAGCCAGCTCAAGCAGGAGGTGTGAAAATGGGCACCAAGTGATATCACTGTGAGCTTTTAAGGAGCTTTGGATGAAATATCACATGGCAACACAGAGTTGAGAGGAGATGGCCTTCATATCATACCATAGTGAACTATCCCTCATTTAAACATGAATGTAAGCCAGTTCTTAAAACCTGAAATATTTTTACTCTTCTGGAAATCAGAATCTTCCTACTGAAATCTACAGCAGAGACATTTTTCTTGACTACTAGCATCCCCAGTGTAGCACAAACAATCCATAATCAGCCAAGGTTTACCAGAAGAAGAGTTAGAGCAAGAAACACAGTGATTACAGCTATGTTTTCCTGACAGTTTTGTTAGTGATTCAGAGCACGAGTCTTGTCTCTATCTCCTATTGCCCCATGTCCCAGATCACCTATGATAAACATATATACCCAACAGAGAAGCCAGAGAGCTCAGTCCTTTAACATTAGTCAAGCCCTCATAGTTAACCAGCTGGAAGATGTGGGAGTTAATATAGTAGTCTCTTTATAAGAATTCCCTGAATGCATCCAGAGAAGGATGGGGAATTTATGTGGGTGTCCAATGTCAGGCCACTTACTTTTAGGTGTTGAAATGAAGACTTAGCAGTCCAGTTTCAGTCACCTGGCTTTGAAACCTTTAACCAACAGGAATTTAAAGGAAGTGCTGAGCACACCTTCACAACAGCAACATATTATTAACCACAGACCTTGACTTTTCCAACTCTATTCTTCATGTGTGATACAGAAATTGGAGAAAAGCTGTCTGCACAGTCAATTAGAGGTTGTATAATACCAGGACACAGCCAAACTGATGTGTCTTGGAAGGCAAAGCATGATGCCACCCTAAAAGAAGGGATAAATATGTAAAGCAAAAAACGTGTATGTGATGAGATGTCTTCACTGCCACTGGGGTCTCTGAGTGACAGGGTTCCAGTGGCAAAATAGCATGAGTGTTTTGACATGTCATGCTCAGAGGCTTCTCTCCCTCTTGATTACATACCCAATGGTTCTTTGCCGCTTCTGTTATATAAGTCAGGTCTTACTGGCCACCACTACCTTTTTTTCCCTGAATTAAATGCACTTAGGCTCCATCCATGCAGCTGTGCAATGTGCAGCTTGCTGCTAATTTGAAGGGCACCCCTCCTCCTCCTCCCCTGATGATCCAGGAATATAGCAGTGAAGTGCCTTAATGGTGGCATCAAATAGCCTCATGCCATGCATTTTTAATTTCTAAAATGGTCCTCATTAGTGTTTCAGGGTTCTGAGAACAAGTGTGAAATGTTACTAAAACGGATGAAAATACTTTACCTAAAAATAACCTATCATCTGATTCATGCTGCATCACCCCAATCAATTACTAACACAGTTTCTGGCAACCAATATGGCTTTATTACCACAGTATCCAAAGAGCTGGTAATCATTAAGGATTTATTGGCCTTGTACCACCCTAAAGATGTCATAGTGTAACACATAATGACTTGAGCCATCGATGGTTGAAGAAAATGTGCATGGACAATGCAAGCTTTTAACACAGGCACTGAGATCATGTACAGTCTCAAGAGGATTATGAACTGCCACCACACTAGAAGTCATCACTCAGCCCTCATTGTCAGAAATGTTTATCAGAATAAATTTCCCCAGATGTATATCCAGATCTGAGGCATGAGGAAGTTGATTTAGTTGTCAGAGGAGTCGATCCCAAGAAGCATCCTTCAAAACACCTAGAGACAAACTTTGCTTCTTTGGCTTCCCATATTCTGTCTGCAGAGTAGTTGGGCTTGATCTCATCACAGTCGAATGGGAAGCATAATTAAAGGCTCCTTCTAAGTATCGACCACTCCAGAAGTCCTCCTGCAGGGACTTAGAAAGACTAGTTGCAAAGCTTCCCTTTTCCTCTTTCCTTTTCTGCTTACAGATATGAAGCCACTATTTCTAATCTTGCCCCTCCACCCAGAAGCAGAGCAAAATATGTTACTTTTCTCAGCTTCATAAGAACCTTTTGAAATGGACAGTGTTTTGTTTTACAAAGGAAGAAAACGAACAGAAAATAGAAACTGTTACAGGGCTGAACCTTAACACAGATATTTTGACCATCATTTGCTGTTATTTTCATTGACCCATCCTCCAGGGCTGTGGTGGTACAAACCTGGTGTGCTGATTCAGAAGAAAGCCACAGGTTTACACTGGCAGATTTCAAAAAAAATTAGGATGCTACCCTAGATCATGATAAGACTCTTATCTCTAATAAAGTCAAAATTATCAGGAGGACTCTCGTATTTTTTTCGAAGCTTCTGTATGAGCTACAAGAAGCTGAAGTTAATCTCATTTACGTGAAGTGCATTCATTAGCAATGCAGAGACAGATCAGAGCTGTATCACATGCTCCTGTGGTTCCATCAGGATTCGTGGTGAAGGGCTGATCAATAACTACTGAGCTCTTAGGGCTGCCATATGGAGAGGGAAAAACTATATATAATTCTTTAAAGACCTTAATTAGGCAAAACCCTAATTATTATGTTAATAAGCCAGAAGTATTTAATATTAATCTAGCTGCAACAACTTCTGTCTGAGGATTGGAGATGGCATACATTAACCACTGAGTGTATAAAAGCAGGTGATAGCTAATAAAAGAAGCAAAGTAGGCAACATCTGGCAGTGGGACCTGTTTGGTAGTTTGACTCCTTGTAAGCACTAAGTTGTGGGATGTTTTGTCTTCATTTCCACTAAATTCAATGTTCAGAACCTCTTAGTGCTCAGAAATTCTGAGCAATATTTTCAAAAGATGCCTATTGCAATCAGCCAAGGAAATGCTTTTGAGTGTTTGGAGGCTGTGTGTAGGTCAGAGTCTCAACCCCTTCCATGCTTTGAATTCATATCTCCAAAGGGAAACATTTCTACACATGCATCATCTCACCACCCTTCAGCATATCAGCGTTGCATTTTCCTTGTTCCTTTTGCTGTATAGTTAGAGAGAAGAAGAGAGATGGGGATTTTCCCTGTGATCTTTGGATCAAAACTTCATAATCTAAATCCTTAACCTCATTTAAAGATCTTGCTAATTAATTTGATGCCTGTTTTTTTGAGAGTAGATAAATATAATATTAATAATAAAACCACTTCTATTAATAATAAAAACACTTCAGCCTAGAGATGTTGAGAAAAGAACAACACATGAAAGCATAGGCAGAGTGGTTAGATCTAGCATGCAGCTTGTGACTTCAGAGTACTTAAAGCTTTTTACATTTAAGGTTTGTATTATGCTAGGAAGTAAAACAAAGGGTTATCAGGCTATATATGCTGAAAAACAGGAAAAGACCCAGTGATAGAAAAAAGGTTTTGAGGAAACAGAGTGCAGATGGTTGGACTTGGTGATCCTAGAGGTCTTTTCCAACCTTAATGGCTCTATGGTTCTATAATTCAGATGTAACATGGAGGGAAGAAAGGAAAAACTGCTCCAGTTTGTGGCTGCCTCCCTTATCTTATGGCAGAAGTGAGCACTTTGCACTGAATCATACTAAAAGCCTTCTCTTCTCCTTTGGAAATCACAGTGAACACATTCAGTAAACAGAGACCTGATTGACTGCCTGCCATTCCCAGGACAAATCTAACACAATCTGGACTGCTGCCTTCTCCTTTTCCTCACCGATGGTCCATGCCCCTCCCAGGAAGGAGAGGTGTGAAGTAGATGCACAGCCCTCCACCCTGGGTGTAAACCATCTGCTCTGATGTTCTCTTGATGTTGGCAAGTAATAGGCATCTAAGCACCTAGTAGCTGTATGTGTCTAATTCAGTCACAATGTTCCCTGACGCTTCCACACCTTATCAACTTGCTGGAATTAAGTCCACTACATACAGAGACCACCACTTTCTAACAGCTTTGACCATCAGCCCCAAATTTTTCACTGGACTGTTTTTTTTTTCCAGAAACCATGCAAATGAGATGCCTGTGAGGTTTTTGCAGTTAGGTGTCCAGATAGCAATCACAAAACCCCTTTGGTATGGTAACCATAAAGCCAGCCACATAACAGACATTTCAAGACAAAGAGCAACAATTCTCCTTTTGATATTTCCGCCAGTGAGCAAGGACGAAATGAGAGTTCATCTGGTCATTAAGGAAAAAAGCCTTATATATTCATAAAATGGAAATGTGCATTATTATAGACTGCAGAGTACCGTTGCTCTTAGAGAGTGGACCCAGATTTTCAGAAACCAGTTTTAAAAACACTGGTAAAGAATTATGAATCCCTTCCATAGACTGACAAGTCAGTGTACACCAGTTACTTTACAACAGCTGACCTATGTTCATGCTTTTAGTCCCCAGTTAATATAAGTTAACATGTACCTTTTTCATTAAGTGAGTTAGCCCAAAATCACTCACATTTCCTGTCAGATCCACTAAGATAAGTGCATGTTCCTGGGTAATGATCATGAAATAGCTGACAGGGAGTGACGTACTACTCCCCGGTAGTGCATTCACATGTCAAACCCTTTTCCATTTCTAAACATTTGGAAGGACAGGCACATCAGACCTATCACACCGTGATTAATGTACCAGTGGGGCAGAACTAAACTATTTTTCCCTGCAATAACTTGAAAAGCAATAACTTGCATTTTTCCAAGGTGGTGTTCTAAGCACATTCAATTTCATCATCATCATTTTCACAAAGACTAAACTTCTATTGGGAGGTATTTTTTACCCCTATTTGATACCAGGACTGAAAAGGCTGCAGGACTGCACAACCTTGACTATTTTGTTGAACATCTAATTTCAGGTTTCCATAGCTGACATAGTAACAACTGAAAAATAAGTTAAGGCTCTACACTCCTATTGACTTCAATAGACACTAAGCCAAGACTTCATAAAAATATTATCCTAGTTCAGTTTCCCCACTTCACCACTAAAACAGGGTTTATTCAGAAGCGTGGTCTATAGGACAGATCAGTCTGTTAAAGCAGGTTTATGTTCACATCCACAACTTTTGCTTGCAGTGACAGCTACCATGATGGTACACGCACAACAGCACTATCAGAGACCTGCTTATTTAGCCATCTGTGCATACTATGAGGGTATATATGCAAGAAGCAGCACAGGTCTGACTTGTCTTGCATCCCTGCCTGTTTGGGTTTTGCAAGTTAGTACACAAGAAATAATAACTCAGTTCATTTGAGCTCAAAATTATTGCATTTTCTTTGGTAGAGGAGTGTAAATAAGCCACAGAAGAAGTATAAGCTATGTAAGAAGTGTGTACATGAGAAGTATATCTGATCAGGAGACATACAGCTTTGAAAGCTTTATTGTGAACAGTAGATAACATCTCAATTTTTACACCTGTCATAGCCCAACAGGCCTGAGCCTTGATCAGCATATTGCCACTTCCTTCACGGTATGTTTTCTAAATAATCTGCCAACCTTTCTATCAATACATAATAAGTAATGTTTTCCCCATTCCAAGAAGAAGTACAGTCTGTTGTGTTTGTAACTAATACCTCCATTTGGATAGTGCTTGGGTTTATATCCTTACTGCCGAAGAATGTGTCCACTAGTAGCAGCCTGATTTGAATTAGGCTCCTCCACTTTAGAAATCCAGCCTGTTACCAAAAGAACAGCTTTCCTTCCTTTATTTGTATTAGATTTGCCTCCTTGAACAAAACCAGTGATCTTGTGTGTATTGATAGCATGTTCCTCATGAGACTCACGAATCTACTGGTTTGCATTGGTTTAGAGAACAGAGATGCCAGAGAAAGACAATTTCTACAAAGGTCCAGATAGGTATCTTCTCCAGGGGGGATTAAAGAGACAACTCTGTATGTAGCAATTAGAAAGATAAATGGACCGGCAGAGTTATATACTGGCAAGTCAGCTGAAGCTGATAAGGCATGAGCAGCTAATTAATGAAATCATCCACATTTTGTCATGGCCATTGAAAATGATGTCTGGTTTTGGGGCTGTGCACCGAGCCAGAGCATAGACTTATGTTAAAAAATGATGACCAGCCTAAATTCATTTTGTAAGCCTCTCTGGCAGGGATGGCTGATGAACCTGAGAACAAAAACAAAGCTCTAAAGGAGAATCTGGAGGAATGTGTTGAAACCTACTAGAAACATAGCTGAAATGTTATTTATTGTATCTGAAGGCAGTGCATGGCAGCAAAAGAAATAGCAGGGAGGTGAAAGCTGGGGAAAATCTGAAAGGAGTAGAAAATACAGGTGAAAGATCCCAACTTCCTCACAATTCCTACCATACGGAAGTTCACTTCACCCTAAAGTAACAGGTAAAAGAAGAGCTAGAAAGGCTTATTGTGCTTAAAGACTGAGCTGTTGACTGTTTCTCACAGTAAGTACACCACAAGAATAAGTTATCTTCACAAACACTATACCACACTTAAATTGTGGAACTAATTGCTGTGATATATCATGTAAGACAGAAAAATAAATGGATTAAAAAACAAATTAGTCATAAGCCATACTAATGGCTAGAAGGTCTACTGTTACCTATTAAAGACAGAGGATAAATGTGTTTAAGATTAAATCTTTTGCAATTCCAGGATCTCTTGTTATTTCCTGAAATTTTCTGGACAGGTGAGACTTCATTTTGCTCTCAGGCAACAGCATTTCCAAGAGCCACAGCCCACAGCACCTTGCTGGTGATGGATTGTAGTCATACATCTCTTCCCATTCCTTTAGACCTGCCTTCTGCCTTTGGTGTCCTTGATCAAGAGATTTGTTTTCCTCTTGAGAGAAGAGGTTTTTGATTCCCAGTGGGTCTGAAGAGCTTTGCTCCCTCCTCACTTTTAGGGAGCTCTTGGAGTTACATGAAAACTGACCACCTGTCGAGGTGCAAATGCAGGAAGAGCAGGAATGCTTTTAAAGAAGCAAGTTGTGACCTTTCTCTGGCCACTTCATTCCTCACTTGCTGTTTTTATTTTTGATCCAACACATTTCAGCTGACACTGATTTGATTTCAAATGTTACATTTTAAAACAAGAGTGTTACACAGCTCCTGAAAGACTCTTCTGCCTGCAGTTACTTCTGCTATCCCAGTCCTGCCTCCAAGGTACTGACAGACAGTTTCAGTGCGTAAAACTCTTCTTAGTTATGGACATCTAAAATAACAAGGCACTGGAAAACGTAGGAAGCATCATAGAAGATAATGGACACACTGCAGGTGAGGAAAATGTATCATTTTAAACACGAGGCACACATACTAATCCTCCAGCCCTGTGCTTGGCTTTTGCTGTTCCCAACTTGTTGCCTTTGCTGATAAGAGCTTGGAGGTAAAATGTAACGCATCACTTTGAAACTCCCCAGCATAATAAAGAATTAAATCAAGGCTCTGATTCACATTTCATAGTCAATTTAAGGGTGGCTGAAGTTTAGACTCTCTGCCTCCCTCCTCACAGTGGTATCCAAAGTGACCTTATAGCTGCTCCAGAACTGCTGCAATTCACAATACCTGGATTAATATAAATCATCACCAGCTACAGTTTATATTAATGCACTTGGCTTCAGCAGTCCAGGCTGTGGCAAACGGACCCACCATTTTAAAATGTCTTTTTAAGTCAGCTTAAACTACGACTCCAATGAAACATCAGGGACTCTTTCGGAAAACACGAAATCGGAAGCCGGAAGCCGTGTTATCAGACTCAGAGGGCTATAAAAGCCGAAAGATAAACAAACCTCCCTCTTTCGACGGCGACCTT